>VUQG01004262.1:12818-23948 GCA_015106755.1 Etia nguti
AAAAAGGAAAATTTTAAAAAAAAAAATATATAAAAAAAAAAAAATATTTTTAAAAAATTAAAAAAAAAAAAAAAAAATATAAAAAAAAAAAAAAAAAGGCTTGCCCAGCACATTAAAATTGATTATTTAGGTCTGTTTTAAGCAGACTGGACTGATCTTTTGCAAAAAGGAAACTAATTACCAACATAAAATCTGACCAGCCGGTTATTTTCTTACAGATAAACAGTTTTTCATAGTTTTTCTGGCTTACAAACTCTAGATTTGGTTTCATACAGGCTTTTTGCCAGACCTGCAAAATATGTTTCATAAAATAAACCAGCTATTCATTTTAGGCAACAGATTGGAGATTACTGGGTACAAAAACCTTGCAGTTGTTATTTATCCTTGCTTACAGTATATATACAGTACCTCAAATAATCGTATTCTATGTCTAGGTATGAATTTCAATATATTACATCCCAGGTTGGATCAGTTTTGGGACTCCTGCATCAAACCATTTCCTTAACCACATATTAGAAACAGATAACCAGATAAGCATTCATCATATTCACACCTAAGACAAATTTTAAGGTCACAAAATGACATTCATGTCTTTAGTCTGCTGCAGGGAGTCTGAGAAAACCTACTCAGACAAAGTGAGAATGTGCAAACATGCTCTCTTCCACAGCATCTCTTTTATCCTGTCTTCCTTCTCTCTCCCCGACAGGTCGCGGCAGATGGCCGCCCCTCCCTGAGCCTGGTTCTGCCAGAGGTTTCTTCCAGTTAAAAGGGAGTTTTTCCTTCCCACTGTCACCAAAGTGCCTGCTCATAGGGGGTCATATGATTGTTGGGTTTTTCTCTGTATGTATTATTGTAGGGTCTACGTTACAATATAAAGCGCCTTGCGACGACTGTTGTTGTGATTTGGCGCTGTATAAATAAAATACAATTGAATTGAAACTTCACACACAGTTTTGCTTTTCTAAAATTTGTATATAAATAATGTTTCAGAGTTACTGGGGGCTGTAATATTGGATGTTTTATTTATTTTTTGAATTTTTGTATTCATTTCAGTTTAGTTTCAGTAAGTTTCTTGAGTGGATTTATTCATTTTAGTTTAGATTTTTTTAACTGAAAATATTTAGGTTAGTTTAGTTTTTATTTTAATTTTATGTCTGAGTTTCTTGTGTAATTTTTATAGCTATTTAAAAAGTTCATAATAGATGACAGTACAAGCTTACACTCATACATTCAGTCTCAGTAAACATCTGCACCAAAGTCTCGCCTAAACATCGCAGTGTCTCGCCTCACAGCAAGAAGGGTTCCCTGTTTGAATCCCGACTTCTGCCTTAAATGACATTCAGAGGTGTTCTTTGGATGTTGGCTTTCTTTTGTTCCACTCTTTGCTTCAATAATGTTGAAATTTCAAATTTGGACACATTACTCCGTAAAACCTGTTGCCACTGATTTTTCAGTGCAGTTTTTCTGTAATCTGCCATACCTCATCTTACCGTTTCCCTTCCTTAGGGATGCCTCCTTGACAGCCACCCTTTCACTAAGAACATTTCTGATGAGGCTTCAGTGCACAGATCAACCAGATGCATCTCTCAGGTCCTGTATCCGGCCTTTTTCTGGATGACTTTCAGATACTGTTCATCAGTTGTTATTTCAGCCTGAGTTTGGCTGAAATAACAACAGTTTGCAGATAATCCCTCTGTTGCCATGATGGCAACTATTATCATGCGGTAGATTGTTGCTTCTCACCCTCCCCACATCCTTCTGTGATAGACCCACCCACTTTTGGCCTAAATTTGATATTCCCAAACACAAACAAACAATAAAACAAAATGAGTGGAAAAGATTGATACTATTCATATGCAGACCGAGTTGTCTTTCCCAACAACCCAAGCACATCCCTGAATAACACTGGTGCTTCTAGGTAGCCTGATTGGGAGGGAGTTGTTGTTTGAAAAAGGCTGAGATAGGGCTCAGGTGCAAGCTAATCTGCTCTAACCCTGCACTAATTAGGATCAAGGCAAGCGGCCACTTTCTCCTAGTTATTGATCACTGGCCCCGCCTTGCACAGACAAGTGTATGGCTCCTATGAGAACAGCAACACAGGGCGCACATAAGAGGAAGCTCTGCCCTCTCTGCCTGCTGAATGTTGTTTGTGTCTTTGAAATTCAATATCCAGTTCCTATTCAACATCAAGCCTTTCGAAGTGTTGTTGAGTCTCATCCGTTAGGCCTCCAATCAGCCTGCTCTGTTTTGGCCTGTTTCCTAGATCAGACCCACTCAATATTCATTGTATAGGTGTCTGTTGACCAGCATCACAGACATCTCTGTCTCTATCGCTTATTTATGCATAGAGCTCTCTCACTTTTCTCTCACTTCACAGATTTAAAATAGACTTTGTGGTGACATACTGCACACATGTCTAAATCAATATAATGATCCCTATATTGTCTGCTTGCTACTATCTGCCCAAGATTATTTGATAAGGAGTTTATCTTTTAGTCTGTACATTTAGATATTTCACTTAGTGTGACACACAAATAGTTTGACTACTTGTCATTTTAGCTTAAGAGGTAAATCTACTGATCTATAGTTTTTTATAGAGACTCGTGGAACACAGACAATAAAATCTGCTTTTGGTCTCCTTCAAAGTCCTGTGTATCATGAATGCTGCTAATCTGTCATCAAGATTTTTTTTTTATTAATTAATGTTGTTGGAAATAACTTTAATCATTTCACTGTTAACTGGTACAATATGGTAATGCAAACTGATACCAGATACCAACTGATATGAGTGTTTTACTTGTGTATTGTGTGGCGTGGAGGATTGTTACCAGTATTTCAAGTTTTCTTACTTTCATTTTTGCTACCAAATAAAGGTCTTTTTATAAAATGGCCAGCTAATTGGCCACCACTGTTCCCAGGCCACATATACACACTGAAATGAATGTTAGCTAAAACGAGAAAAAGTTCAAATTCATGTGACAGATCCAACATATGAAGTGACTACTTGGTTAGCTGGCTCCGACGCTTCTGTGTTTATATTGTGTGTGTTTTTATTTTCTTTCTGTCTTTTATTTTCTTTCTCGTCGCTGATCTCATGTGCTGCATGGCGATCACTTCAAGAGCTCAAATTCGGCAAGGCACGTGACCCTCTGGAAGATGGCCATTATTGGAGTCGACAGGGCACGTGGACTAGACGCAAACACACACTTGTTGCCTCTCCCAGATTAATTGAACTATCAGAAGCTTTAAGAGGATTTCACAGTGGGAGGGTGCTGGACTTCAATCTCATGGACCTGATGGCTATTGATCCATGCTAAGCTTTCACACAGAAACACACACGCGTAACAGACACAGTTGTTACCTCATGGCTTCATAAACATAAATAAATGGTTTCCAGATTTCAATGCTTCAGTGTCTCTATGGTTGTCTTCTTTCTCTTCTCTTTCCTTTTACTTTCACCAGCAGCACTAGATAGCTGCCCCTTCTGGAAGTCTCTTCCTGTTGAAACCGAGTTCTTCCTTCCCACTGTTGTAACCTTTGTGCTCAAAGGGGAATGTTTGATTGGTGGGGTTTTCACTAAGGCCTGCAATATAATACTGGATTTCTTTGATAAACACAAAACATCTGAATAACAGTTCATATGCTATTGAGGAAAAATAAAAAAATAAAAACAGTGAGAAAGTAAAACTGAGTCATTTTCTATCCAGCCTACCCTTTAAATAAATCAGTCCTTAAACAGTATATGCCTGCTTATTAACAATGCTGATGTGAGAGGTAGATTAGAAAGGTGGTGTCTGTAACCACGGAGACACTGAATGAGTACCTCAGATGTGTAGGTTGATAGGTAAAGGGCTCGAATTAGCAAGTTGACATGTGAGAAAACAGGATATGAATGCTCTTTACAGGTACTGCATTGGAATTAAAATTATTGCTAATACATTATGTTTCATAAACTGAGGATGCAACACCCTGAACTTTAAAAAAATAATGATAAGGAAAATTATCCCCAGACAGGCTCCAGCCAAAGAAGAGAATGGATGAATGGTTGGAAATCAATCATGTTCTATTTTATCCTAAATATATAGTTTAAGCTACTGTTACTGGAAGAAAATATGGAAATGACCCCTAAAAACACATTGAATTCAATTACATTTTAGAACACAATTCGAAATGAAAATAAAATAAAATAAGCTAAAAACTGTAGTGAGAGGAGTTGTCCTACAATCCTATCTGAAGTGCTTTGCTTTAGGACTCAATCACGCAGGGCAAAAAAATCAGTCAGCAACCTCCTGGCAACCACCTATCGCTAGGGAAAAATCTGCAATGACTGGATGGTGAGTGGTTGCTTGCGAGGTGAAATTGGTCGCAAAGAGGGTGGTGCACCGAAAGGGTTGCTAGCAGAATACCAAGGTCACCAACTCACATGCTTTTACTCTCTGATCAGTAGTGTGAAAAATGGGATGCACACTGAGAGCTGTCACCTTCAAAGTAAAAGTTGAACCCTTTGAAACGTGTTGGTTGCAGTTAAGGCACAACATTTTATTAGAAGGAAAATGTTCTCCACTTCTGGTTTATGTTGCACTTTTCACAGTTTCTCACTTTTTTTGCTCAGGGTGTTTTTTGCAAGTGTTTGCAGACAAGTCAGCCTCATCCCTGGAAACTACACCTGATACCCCTTTGCAACCAATTTTACATTAGCAGCTGCCAGCAATCACTCGCCAAACTGTATTTTTACATTTTTACAACAGCACATGTAACATAGACATAGTTTCCCAGTCAGATAAACAAAGCTGACTAAGCTGATTATTGACAATTAAAAACCCCACTTTAGCTAATAAAAGTGGCTCATGGTCAAATTAGCCATGCATTTTACCTGAATCCTTGAATCTCTCCATCTATTTTCTTACCATGTTAATTTCTCCTTCCTCCGTCTCTTCTTCACCCCATTGTTGGGACTGCTGTCCCTCCTTCTGCACTTCTCCACTGCTGTTGCTAGCAGCAGCAGCCTCCTGTGACTGTGAGGCCTGGTTATTAGTTGCTGCTGGTGCTGTTGTTGACGGTGCAGCAGCAGCAGCCCGACAGCTAACATGCCAGTTAATTTGACACATTTTGCGGCATCTATTTTTAGTTTCTTTTTCTCTCTCAGCTTTTTAGTTCCACCTTTTTGGTACTTCTTCCACACTAAACTCTGTTCTACAAGGTGCATGAGCGTACAGCAGAGATCTGATTAGGCAATACAGGTAAGTAAGAAAAATTAACCAATGTGTGTATTGTAGAATACACAGATTTCCCCCATGACCAGCAGTTGCTAGATGGTTGCAGACTGGTCTCTAGGCCATAAATAATTTACACAATTATTTATTTTTCCAAACAATGAGTGCAAATAAATTGCTATTTTAAAGCAAAACAGTCTTAAATGGCTGTTTCATTTTTTTATTATTAGGATACAGTCAAAAACAGTGGTATTGCTGTCAGTGGGATGGCCAGTACATCAAGAAATGAATCATGTTCAAAGGAGTTATATCGCTTCTGCATTCATCTCTTGTGGCATGTTTGGGAATGTGTTGAATGACGGATAGGTTTGTGGATTTTTCACCCCCAAGGCCAGTTTTGATTTGGTAATTATTAGTATGTTCTGTTGCTGCCGGAGGTCACGTTTGGACACATTTCCTTTCAGCACATGTGAAAGCTAGCTAACCTGTGGTCAAATTTGATTTATTCATTGTATTTTATTTCATGAAAAAAGGAGAAGAAATACATCTGTGACCAAAAGCAATGAAACAAAATACAACGCTGAGAAATTCTATATTCTCAGTCCATCTTTTGCAGCCAGGGTGTTTTTCTATTCCTCCCAAGATGTAGCAGTTTCTCTGATGTAAGCACGCATCTGAATGACAGAAAAACCTGCTGTTTTTTTGTTTGTTTGTTTTTTCTTAGCACATTTTAATTATGGCTGACATTTGCTAATTCACAATGTGCATTACCGGTTCCTTTTGGCTTTCTCTTGGCTATTTCACTTGCTGGTGTTGAAGCAGTGTGATCGTTATAATAAGAAATATCGTGCAGAGAAATCTCGTTCCGTCCCTTTTGATTTTGTAGCTTACATATTTTTCTTGTACAGTTTTTAATTCATCTTTTCTATCCTCTTGTCTCCATTCCGGCCCAAACCAGCGGATTCTGAAAACCCAGCTGGTTGGAGAATTAAAGGCTGTGGAAATCTTTTTGCAGCTTTTCTTGAGAGAGTGAGCGAGAGAGACAGAGCCAGAGTGACATTTCTCACCATTCAATTTACAAGAGAAGCCAAATATGAGGCGTGGATCAAAGTGTCTGTATAAATTCAGCCTGCTAAGGTTCATGTATTCTATAGATGAGCTTTCTAGAAAGAAGTAAAACAACTGACATGTGGTGGAGAAGATTTTAATTGCTCCAGAGAGCTCAAGTTGTCTAGTCATCAAGCTGTTATTCAGATAACAATTTTGCAATGTAAATATGTCAGCTGTTTTATATCATTTCTGATACTCAGCTGTTTCATGTCTTGCAGTCTGAGGTTTGTGTGTGTGTGATGAATGAGTAAGAGCCTGAAACAGAAAGACAGGCAGAGGAAATAAAAGGATTTTTAGTAAAGAGACATACAGCAGGAAGCTGGCTACTGTCTCCATATCTGATGCCCTTGCAGTACAGCCTTGTGGCACGAACTCCCAAAAGACCTCTTTGTTCTCAGAGGATGAGGGCTAGCAGAATGTGATTGTGCACTCACACCTGAAGCAATCAAAAGCAGAGAGTATAACACATTTAAACCGCACGATGGCTCTGCTCTCATCACACAATATACCTGGCACAAACAGGCCAAGAAGTCCTCCTGGATTACTGCACGCCTTCACTCAGATCCCAAGAAAGTATAATTTTATAACCATGAAAAAAAATATCCAAACCAGCACATGCAGCTCCATGAATAGAAATCAAATGTTGCTGATTTTTTATTTTGTTTAAATGCACTGTGCCTTATTGGGCTCTGAACACCAGCAGTGCTCATCTTTTAGATTAATTTAGGAGGTACTGCTCAGCAGAAATTGAAATACAAATCGGGTAGACTAAAGAAAAACTGTGCTAGATTAACAGGCCTACAATCGTGAAGAGAGACTCCATCCATTTGCTTCCGCTTATCCCTTTCAGGGTCGTGGGAGCCTTAGGCTTGTCTTAGAGTGAGGGGCAGGGTACACCCTGGACAGGTCACCAGTCTGTCACAGGGCTAACTCATAGACAAAGACAACCTGTCGACAATTTACTCCCGCATTCACACCTACGGGCAATTTAGTGTTCCCAATTAACCTAACCCCACTAAGTGCATGTCCCCCGCAAACACGGGGAGAACATGCAAACTCCACACAGAAAGACCCTGGCCTGAGTGTGGACTTGAACTCAGGACCTTCTTGCTGTGA
Organism: Etia nguti; assembly: GCA_015106755.1. NCBI lineage: Eukaryota > Metazoa > Chordata > Actinopteri > Cichliformes > Cichlidae > Etia > Etia nguti. The sequence goes on from VUQG01004262.1 coordinate 20,258, forward strand.
GGCAACAGTGCTAACCACTGTGCCACCGTGCCCCCGAAACTCAGATACAGCCAAAACCAGTGAACTGATGTGAATCATTGAGTCTCGGTTTATGTAGTGGATTGTGTAAGAAAAAATGCAAGAAAGTACGATCCGATTATGATCCACCATGCAACACCATGTGGAAAGCATCTGATTGGCAACAGCTTCATTTTTCACCACGACAATGATCCCAAACACACTGCCAATACAGTAAAAACATACATGGACAGAAAACATACAGTAGAACACTGTCAGTCAGTCATTACACATTTCCAGAGCCTGGACCATTCAAATGACCATTCATCTCGACAGAGAACAGAACAACAGATAGACGTCATCCAGAGAAGAGCTTTAAATATCTTTGAGGAAGCTTGGAAAACTATTCCTGAAGATTACTTAAAGAAATTACAATCAATCTGCACTAGTTCAGACTGTGTTGAAAAACAAAAGCGGTCATAGGAACTATTGATTTTCTGTGTCATTAGAATAGTACAAATTTTGCCTTATATACTATATTTCCATATATTTCTATGTTTCAATAACTCTCTGCAGTTATTTCCCATTTTCCTAGCACAATATAAAGAAATTAGGGGTGACTCAAGACTTTTGCAGAGTACTGTAGCTTCTGCATTTATCATCTGTGACTGTAAACACTTTTTTTGAGAGGGGACAAATCATTTTGATGCCCATCCTTCTGATGAAGGATACGCTTGTGGACTTTTTCCTCAAGTCCAGTTTTGATTTGGTAATTATGTGTGTATTGTGTTTTCAGCCCTGACAAATGGAGTTCTGCTGGTTCCTGCTCAGGGCTGGAATTGCACTCATTTCTTTTAAGTTTATGTGAAAGCTAGCTGACTCGTGGCCATATTTGATTTATGCTGTGTAATTTATTTCATAAGTAAAGGAAAAGAAACAGATTTATCACCGTGTTTTGAAAGCAATGAAACAAAATACCATTCAGAGAAATCTCATATTCTCACTTCATCTATTTTGTATATGCCATATTTTTCTTGTCCTTCCAAGATTGCGGACGTTTATCTGAGGGAAATGCACACCTGAGTGGCAACTGTGAGAAAACCTGCATTTCTTTTTTCTTAGCACATTTTAATTATGCTAACATTAGCTAATTCCTGACATGCACTGCCTGTCCCTCTTGGGTCTCTTTTAGCTGTTTCATTTGCTGGTGTTGAACCAATGTGTCTGTTATTACAAGACCACCAATACGTCAACTGCATGTGGGCACTGGTGGGATTTGCCAGATGCTTAGCTAGCATGGAAGATGATCTCTTGATAACAGCATGTGCAAACAAGCATTGAGATGGACTCATCTTTTTGTTATTTTTACTATTGTTATTATTCTTTCTTTCTCCCTAGTGGTATGTGAATGTTTTATTTGTACGTTCTGAAAACACCTGCCTAAAAGAAGAAGCCTAATCGGAGACATTGACAAAACCCATTTTGGAAGGAAGCTATACAAATGACATGTGGCAGACAAGTGTTTAACTGCTCCAGAGATATGAAGCTGATGAGTCATCATCCTGTTAAATAACAATTTTGCAGCGTAAATATGTCAAATATATAAAAATATAATGCCGTTTCACATCGTTTCACATCGTTTCAGACGATAAGCTGTTTCTAGGGGGTGGGGGAAGGGGGGCTTTTGTGATGATGGAGTTAAAGAGGAAAAATAGAAGATATTTAGAAGAGAAGCATGCAGCAGGAAGCTGGCGTCTGTCCAATACCCTTGGAGTGCAACTTTGTGGCGTGAACTCCCAAAAGACCTTTCTTTGTTCTCAGAAGATGAGAGCTGGCAGAGTGTGACCGTGCACTTAAACCTGAAGCCATCAAAAGCAGAGAGAATAACACATTTAAACCGCATGATGGCTCTGCTCTCATCCTTCAATATACTTGGCTGCAAACAGGACAGGGGGTCCTCTTGGAATACTGCACTCCTTCAATGAGATGCAAAGAGATCCGTACAAATCTGTGTCAGACAAAATAAATATTTGGAAACCTGCACATGCAGCTATGCAAACAGCACGGATGTTGCTGATTTTGGTCTTTTGTTGAGCGCACAGTTTGGCATTCGCCTCAAAAGACTGTGGCTATGCCATGCAAAACTGAAAAACTGCAGCCGTCGCTATTGTGATTAATTTAGGAGGTGCCACACAAGGAATATTGAAAAATTGATTAAGGCAATGACATAAAATCGGTGCCACTTTAATTACACTCTAGCCAGGAGACTGTAAATGATGCCACTGTTTTCTCTCATTTGCAGATCACCTGCACGAGAGGCGGACGCTGACAGCCGACACACAGCAACGTGAATGTTTTTTTTAATATGTGGCAGCTAATAAAAGCTCAGTAAAAAGGGAGTAAAAGCCTTGTAGATAAAACAGATTATCAGTGTAAAAGCAATGTGTCCTACATCTGGTGTCCCATATCTTCCTCTCAGAGCAGCAGGGACAGATAACACAGACATGAGCCTGGCAGGTCCCCAAGAGGGAAAGGTGAACTCTATTGTTATGCAGACAGCTGTTTGTTCTTTTAGTGTGACAGCAAGCAGGCTTGTTTAGGATTTCTCTTTAGCTAAAGTTTAGCCTAATTCATTTTTAGTCTGTGTCAAGTTTGACTCAGTAATCAACAAAACCTGATTAAACCTGAATATTCTATATCATCAATTTCCAGGTGACATTTTCCAAACCACTTTGGATTTCAGAAGCTTGAGCTAGTGATTCTAATTATTTTTTTTAACTAGTGACCAAACATATCAGCTCCAACACCTCATCTTTTTGCGATAAATTGTCTGCTTCCATGTTGCTGGTAGCACAAGTCTTTTATAGAACATTGTTTCCCTTTTTGTCTCAGAATTTAGTAAGCTGCCAAATACTTTACCTCTCTGTTTCTATTTTCGCCCCATCCCTTTCACTGATCCAGCACAGCTATATACAGTGTGACAGGTAGACAGAGAGAGTGAAAGCTAGAACACTAACAGCTGAGAGAGAGACACACACACATAGAGTGAGAGCTAGGGAGGGGGAACAGAAGGCATGTGAGTGTCCTGGTAGCATGGTACAGTGCTGGACTTTGGCACTGGCCATCAATCTGTCACTTTCTTACATCCTCTCTGGTACCGACGGGTCATGGCAATGGCAGCCTGTGACGGATGACTAATCTTCCCCTGGTAATGAATGAGACACCACCCCCCTGAATGCCAAAAGAGTGCTGATTGTGAGGGTGGCTGCCTCATGGCAATACAGGAGTCTTATTATGAATGCTATGCAATCATGTTACTCTGTGTCTGTGCCAACCAAACGCTGTAGCTCCCAGTTTATGAGAGTATAGTCGTGTCTCGAACACAGTGACGTGCGGTAGCGCTATTAATTGCGCTTCTTTCTCTCATCTTCTGTGCTTGTGTGTGAGTGAATTAGGCAGAGGAAGGGAGCGCGTAAATGAATCAGTGCATAGTAAAAGTCACTGCACGGGCTTTGAAGATGGAAACACGTCGTGTGCAGGTGGAAAAAAGGAGCCGTTGCTGTTAAGGATGATGCATGTGCTGTTCTCTCATGCTGAAGGGGAGCTCTGTAGCCGCGCTAGTCAAATCGTCTTGACTGCGTGTGTTGAGTAGCTGAGACCTGTCTTATCTTCACCTCATAATGCGCAGGCGTGA
>VUQG01004263.1:0-12300 GCA_015106755.1 Etia nguti
AAAGTTTTCTTTGAATTATTCTTTGAATAATTCTAATGAAAATTATCCAAAATTCCAGAACATGCTTGTCTGTTATAGCTGCATGTTATAGCTCCAGAGCGTGATAGCCCAAGTAGGACCACTGGAGGGGCAGCCGCGCCACACACACGGAAAGAGCTGAGGAGAGCCCCAAACGGGGGTCACCCAGCAGCCATGGTGCAGAAGCTACAGGGGGCTGCGGTGACGTGCCCGCAGGCTCTGCCAGCAGCCAGCCACGCCAGAGCGGACCGAGCCCCAGGCCCAGAGGCCCGAGGTCCGAGGGTCCCCCACGCTCCGGAAGGGGTCCAACCGAACCACAGGTGCAAGACCCCAGCCACTGGGAGTGAGCCAGTACATACCTGAGCGCCCAGCCCCGGACACCGAGAACCACCAATGCACCGACGGTTGTGGGTATCAGCCACCGGCAGGTAGCGTGGTGGTGGGGCAAACCTGTTCATTTCAGGGCTCAAGGTGAAGTTTTAATATTGGGCTATATGGGTATTGTCTTTATTTTGGAGCTAGCCTCTTGTGATCATTTGTGAAACTACAGTTTGTTTTTGTTTTTTTGCAAAAACTGGAGTTTTCGCTTCTGGAGCGCTACTGCATCAAAATAAGGACAATAAGGCTGGATCCATGTCATGAACCCATAAGCGCTGTAGTGTGAGGAATCCACCAAACAGCTCTGTCTTTTGTCCAAAGTTTTGAAAAGACATTCTGCATTATCCACCATTGGACATGGCTAAAATGTTTAGAAGCACTTTTTGAAGCAGTGAAATCAGGGAGTAGTTTCACTGGGAATTACCTGTTGAAAATAGATGCATTTTTGTGCTTTTTGTCCTGGTACATTTCAAAGAAAAAAAGTGAGAGCATGAAGGTATCTTTCAAAAATGAAATACACTCTCTGGCTGTCACTCCACCCTTCACCACACCATGTTTTTGCATCTGTAGTGACCTCAGACACTGATGAGATAAACATTTCTTGCATGTCCCACCCCGCCCCGCTCAAACCAAACCCAGGGCCTGTCATGCTCCGTCTTTCAAACCTCAAACTACTCCAACAATGGTGTGGTCCTTAATTGTCAACCGTATCAAGCCTATAACCGGACAACCCATCTAGGGTATCGGATGATAATCAGCACGGCAGTCTGCACTTAGCGCTGTCACTCACAACCTATGACGTCACAGCGACATGCCTCTGTGATTAGTTCTGGTTCAATTCTGGCTGACCTGCATTGTCACCCGTGATCAGTGTCCTACAAATGCCTGTAATGGGACAAACATTGTTCATTATGAGTTTGCAGTGTTCTGGTGCAGGGAGAAGCAGTGGAAGCTGGGGCTGCCATCATGTCTGGAGACTGAAATTCAGCCTTTTTTAAGTATGATTATGAAACAGCTTAGATTATAGATAGCATAAAATAAAAAAGAGAGACAAAAAAACAACTGCTTTTCCTTTCAGATGATTATAAGTTATATACTGTTACAGTTTACGGCACTGATCATTAATTTAATTCATTCAAGAGTGTTGAAAGTTTGATTTACTAGACCCTCCAGATATAAAACCAATTTTCTCACTTTAGTCAAGACATGACAACTGAAACCGCAATTTGGACGCTATAGCAAAAAGCTTATTAAAAGGTCTGCAAATAGTTCCACCCTTCACTTATCTTGGCTCATTGGTCTAATGGCATAAAGATCCTGATATTTGCATCAAAACCAAGGAGCAACCTACAGGGCTGAGCAATGAAGCCAATTCCACAATCTGCAGTTCCATGAATGGCCACTTGAGGTTTTCACCAAAAAGTGAGTCAGCACCCAACATTTCCAATTTTTTAAATTTACAGAAGAAGATTTTTTTTTTACATCAACCACCTATTTAAGTTTTATGAAGGTTTAAAACTAACCAACATAAGCATATTTCTAGAGGTTTGACGCCATTTTCTAATAAACAATATGCAACACAGCACGCAACAAACATGCTTAAGTATTATTATTATTATTGTACTGCAAACTGAGTAATCTGCAGAAATGAGCTGAAAACTGTCCTTTTTCCAAATAAAGCAGATGCAATCTAAAGTATGATTAAATTAATCTTCCACTGAGAAAAAATCCCCAGAAGCAGCCATTAGAAACTATGTCAAAGCTCAGGTTTAGGTATTGAGTGCTCATACACTGTAGACTATAAAAGGTGATGAAACATGCAATAATTTAAAACTAAACATGTATTTTCATTGATCTGACACCAATATCCACTTAAAAGTTGACTGGAGCATGGAGCATGGAGACAGAGGTCCTTCCATAGAGGTAAGTGTCAGATGCAACATGTGGAAACATATATATCGATTGACTGACATCTGTCTAACCCATTTTAATTGTGGTAACTGCCACAAGGTTACACCTTTGTCATTCTCATTGGTTTATGGAGTGTTATGACCTTCCACCCACCTAACTTTGCCTTCAGCACAAGTCTAATTAGCGAGAATGAGTGAAAACCTCTTACATATGAGGTCTTTTATTCAAGGCTCATTCATCCTCCGAGCAAAACTGGATTCAATTAAGTGAGGCTTTCTGTGAAAGGTTTGCTTGTTACTCTTTCGGTTTTGCCTGGTTTTCCCAGCAAGTGAGGACATTGTTATCAATCATTAAGAAGATGATGCCACATATTGGAGCTCCTTTACAGCGTTGGCTCTATTGATCATGTCAGTTTTGCAGAGACGGCGCTCATGCCTCTCCTGTGATGTGACTTGTCTGCTTGGCTGTCTCCTGTGGAAAACATTCATGTGAAACATGTCATCTGTCCTGTGCTTGTTACTACCATTTCCCCTGACATGTGATCGCTTCAGAGACTGATGGCTTTTTCAGATGAGACGATGTGCTACTTGCTCTTGACCGCAGTCAGCCTACTCTTTATTTTTTGATATGGTGCCATTAGTCTGTCCCTGGCTTGTTTACTCTGTTATCACATCTCCCTTTTTTCTTATGCCATCTTTCTTTTCCTCCGTATTGGAGGGAGAGAACACACTGTATTTACCATTTATCACTATGTCAGATTTTCATTTAGAAGTGCAGGCTTAGAACCACCCCATTACCCATAATTGAGGCAGATAAATTCACCTCATTTCCCTCATTAGTGTGTTTTCAGTAATCAAAGTGAAAAATATAGGAAACTACACCTATCCATACAGATCACGTGAAACATCTGCATCTGGGGAAGTGTACAAATCCTGATTTAGTGTCACCATTTTGTATATGAGATATCTTATAGGGCTACTGACCTTTGAACTCTTCCAATCAAGTTTGCTGAGCTAGTTGAACAAATAATTTTACAAATCACCTGTCACGGGGTTTTCTGTATATTTGAGTTTGGGATTTTTGATTAATAGATTTCCAAACACACTTTTTGAGTTTATGTTTGGAAATCACTTTGAGAGGTATAAAATGATGTTTTGGACCAACAAGATAATTCCCAAAGAGCTATTAGCCACAATTTAGCATCTGTGGGCACGATGTACAGTGTGTCCTTAAAAACATTTGAATCGACTGCACAAGTGGAGAACAAAAAAAGAAGTGACAGGCCTAAAACAATATCTACAGCAGATGGACAGTGAGTGACCCTGTCCATCTGCTGTAGATGGCCCTTGAGTTGATTCATCTACTGTTTGTCAAAGCCTTATCAGAAATGGAAGGGTGGCTGTTAAGAAGCCATTCTTAAAGAAAGGGAAACGAGGTGAAAAGGCTGAGTGTTACGCAAAGAGGTGTAGCGCAGAAAACACCGGGCATCATTCTGACTTTACTGAGCAGCAAACAATGTTAGTTTATTGTCTTCCAATCATTACACAAGCAACAACTTCCAAAATGACAAACCATCTATCTCCCTCTCCCACATCCAGCAGTTCACCTTTATATAGACTTTCAGATCCTGCCTTCTCAATTCAGACTGACCTATCACATGATCCTTCCAGAGAAGGAAAAGGAAAAACAAAGAAGATTCACTTTCACAAATAATCCCAACATTATCAAGCAGTTGTCAGTAATGGACTATAAAACAAACATGTCTCTAATTACTCTCTAATTACTTTGAATTTTTACAAATAGTTGACCAATCAATCTCCTACTCTTGCCAGCTCACATCCTATAAAATTGAGGTGGGCTTCCTCTTTGACTGCAAGACAAGAAGGCTGCCACAGAGGTTTGACCTGAGTGGCCTAAACCAAACCTTTTTATTATACACTGGTCCACAAAGGTGTGTTTAGCATTCATTTTACAGCCATCTGTAAAACACGGTGAAGGCTCTGGCACAGCTTGGGGGTGAAGTTCAATCAGTGGTGTTGGGGATCTTGTCAAAGTTGATGAGCTTCTGAATGCAGAAAACTACTGATTTTTGTCCCTGAATCCATTTTCCAGATGCAATACGTCTGGAAAGTGTCTGATTAGCAACAGCTTTATTTTTCAGCATGACAGTGTTCCCAAACACACCGCCAATGCAGTAACAGCATAGCTGAATAGAAACACAAACAATGATCCACCGTCAATCATGGATTGGCCTCCCCAGAACCCGGACCTCAACATTACTGAAGCAGTGTGGGATCGTCTCAAAAGAGAAGGGAAGAGAACATCCAAAGAAGAGCTTTGAAACAACTATTCCTGTAGACTACTTTAAGAAATTACAAGAAAACTTGCTTAAGAGAGTTCAGAGTGCATTGAAGAATAAAAGTGGTCATATCAAATACTCACTTTCAAGTCTGAAATTGTACGAACTTTGTTTTTGCCTTGCAGATTCATAAAGAAATGAGGGATTGGTCAAGACTTTTGTGCAGCACTGTATAAAATCTTTACTTTCTCAAAGCATCTAATATTTTCCATGTGCTATCTGCTGCAATCTCCAGTTTCCCATGATTCCTTTGCTTTTTGGCATTGTTTTCCTCCTCTGGTTGAACTTTGTATTGCCTAATCAGCCATTAAAGATCACCTCCAGTTGGAATAGTCTGTGAAATTACGTTAGCCCCAAAGCTACAGTCCAGCTACAATCCACAACAACTAGTCTAGCCGCTTCATATCATAGCGTCAACTCTGCTATATTTGTTCACCTCAACCAGTTCATCTGTTCAGTGATGATTGTCTGGTGTCTAAATGCACTTTAAATCATTGCTATGGTATACTGTAGCTTAAATGTGATTTAGCAGCATCTTACACTTATTACATGCCGCACAGAAGTCGATAATGTTCCAAAGAGTTCCTAAAATGCTTTTAAAAATTAAATATATCAAATGGTTTTGCACACTGTGACATGAATAAATGCCACATCACTGTCAATGAACTTATTCCAAGTATGTCACACAAGTAAGGACACACAGAGTGCTCGTGATTATGACATTCAAACTTTGTTACTTGTCTTGCTGGCACATGTTGTTGTTCTCAGTGACAGTTTGATACTTTCCCTATGTTCTTTCCGTGAGTGTACTATATCTCAGTTTTCGTTACGGCAGAGGCATTTTCTTCCTCTTTTTTTCCCTCCTCTTTGTTTGTGCATATCAAGAGACAGGGTCATCATCCATTTCTACTGATCTGCCCAAACTGGCTAAAGCTACCCATTCTGTAGGTATTATCAAGTCATTAAAAAAATAAAGTGAAGCGTCATGATGACGGCACTACAGAGCTATGGTCCATCAGCAGTCATGGGGTACAAAGTGATTCTTGGCTTCGTGTATGTCTCAGCCGCTGGGCTCCTCAACCCTCCAGAAATGGAGTGTTCATGAGCGCTGTGTCGCCTAACACGTAATCCACAACACAGGAACACAGTGCTTAGTCCCCCGACGGTGTGACATCATTCAGTGTTTCCCTTTCTTGACCTTTGTTTGATGCCAGCTGAGTACCCAAGGGGAAACGTCTGCTGTTACAACAGCTTGTGCCCACTTACTTAATATTTAACATTTCAGGATAATAATTACAAACAACTGAGAGAGGTACGTGGAGTTTTACGACTGTTGTTCTTGCTTTTTATTTGAAATGACTTTAGTTACAAATGCTTTTGTCTGAAGGAATACAAGAATAAATCCAAAGTTCTGCAACACAGTGGAAGGGCCTCAGTTTCAGTGTCACAACTCTGTGTGATACATCACACAAGGCCCAGAATTAAGGCTTAAACGAGTATTCGACATCGACTGGCTTCAACCCAATAATATTATGTCTTTTCCAGTAAAGTAAATTAAATTATAATTATATTGCTCAATATACAAACGTGTCCCAGACTGCATGGAAATGTGTATTACAGTTCCCTTGTGTTCTTAAGAAAAAAAACTATTATAGTATTTAAATGAATTGTTAGGCATTTTGGGAAAAGTACCAATTTGCTCTCTTACCGAGAAAAGTCAATACCACTGTCAGGGTCATACATCCAATAGGCAGCTGTAGCCTAAAGTCAGTTGGGTTGTTGTAATATGTTATGGAAAAGGGGAACTAGTTGGCTTGGTCCTATCCTAAAGCAGAGGTGCAATGAGAGCTGATACTGGTAAGCTAATGCTAGAATTATGAAAATCCTTCAGTAACTGTTGTTGTGGTACTTTAGATACTTTCCGTATAGAATGGAAATAAAAATAGCTACAGACAGATTAAACACTACTGAGAACCAGTATTAAAGAGTACTTAAATAAGCCATAACCTCCATGACAAAAACTGCAGTTCCTAAAATTACCACTTGAAGCTGGTTTCCGAAGGTGAGTCAGGTCACAGAAATGCCCGTGTTGAAATGCCCTAACAACAACTAGCAGCACTAAAAAGCATATTTACAGCCAAGTACAAAGAAACATCCTTTATGGATCTTCTCATGTTTTCATAAAAAGTATGCGGTGGATTTTTATAACCATAAAAAACTTAGATGTAGATTTTGGTTCTAAAAAATTAAACCAATTGGGAAAAGCCTAAATGGCACCAAGGCAAAAAGGCAAAAAGACTTTGGGTCCTATAGAAGTCTATTACTTTTTTTTTAAGTCTTTTTTTGTAAGTCTTGGTCTTACTGTGCACACTCATTGGGTAACGTCTTGTCAGTTACAAGTCATTAACAAACAATGTGCGGTATTAAACTCAGACCCACATTTGTTTTTTGTTTTTACCAACAAAGACGGCATGCACAGAAAGGATGAGCTTGGAGCTTCAAAACTGGCTTAAGAAAACCATGTCACGCTAGCTGTGTCCATCTTTTATACATCTCATTCATTTGGACCCTTGTATGGCTCAAAGTTAGGGATGTGGCCAATTTAGTTGTGCCAGCACAAGGACCTGTAGCCCATAGCTGTCTCCTGGTATGAGTTCTGCTAATTCAAGTAAATAAACTGGATATATCCACTGTGCTTTTGTACTTTCTCTTTTAAAACATTTTCAAAGCAGTCATCTGGTGTGACTATGATATAGAGCTCATAGAGGAAGTTTCTGCTTCAGTTTAGTGATTGAAATTCTAGTATTTTTATTAGACTGATAATTAGCACTAACTAACCTTTACAGTTTACTAATACAGTTTGGAAACCTAGCTTTTAGCATTAGCTGATAACTTGGCAATAACTTTAAAGGTATAAGTGTAAATAAAATTCACACTATGCACAATTCACAAAAAGGGAAACACTAGAGACCAGCATTCGTTTCATTTAGTTTTTACTCCTGAATCATAATTAGTATGAAGATTTATGGAATGCCAGTGGTATTGGTGAATCAGCACTCCAAAACCTCATAAATAACACACTGAATGTCTGTTTAATTTGTACAAAAACACAAATGCAGCTCATGTAACAGTTTGTTATGTAACTGTAAGTGAAGACAAATGTGATATAATGTGTTCTGTTCAGCTTTAGCAGGGCTACTAGGTGTGTTTTTCAAGCAAAAGAAACTAAAAAGCACACTTCATCAAAAATAGCTAACTATTCTTTTAAAAATGATAAAACAGCAGAGCACAGTCAACAATACTTGCACAGTTTGCACAGTTCTAGATAGGTCTCTGTGCAAACATACAAATATTGATGAACAAGCAGACGTATACTGACCGAAATAAAATAAAACAAAACATGTACAGTATAATATTAAGAAAAAAAGGTCCCAGTTCTCTTACAAGTGGCTCAAATTTCAATTGAAATGCTTACAATTCTGGGTCAGAGAGAGCATTTGACAATTTCAGATTTCTTCAGTTATAAGCTTCACTTAATCACATCAGTTATTAAAACTATTGCTGTTTACTGGTCGCTTATGTTGTGATTGCAAAGGTTTCAAAATACTCTGTTTTCAACTTTTCTTAGTTTCTTCTTAGTTTTCAGCTTGCTCTCAGATTACATTAGTGACTTTTAACAGGATGTCTGATGCACAGTAACCTGTCCTGTAGTTGCAAGCGTTTTGTTTTTTTCCAGCAAAAATAAAAACCATATGCTTTGAATGCAATGCTTGAAATAACTCAGTGTTATCCTGTTTTGCAGTGTGGACTTGTTTGTGTGGATCAGCCCTCTCCTGCTGTCTTATCTAAGCAGGACCTGACCAGCCCACTTTTCCTTTGGAATCAATTGGAAAACTTTTATTACTTTTACCACACTGCATGTTACCACATCGAACGCCCACCTCCAGACCCCCCCCCCAAGAAGGTTCACAACCCCCTGGAGAAGGAGGAGAAGGAGGAAGAGGGTAGGGAAAAAAAAGCAGGGCTTCTGGGAAAACAAACACTAACGCTGCTTCTTGGCACTCTTTGTTTAACTCTTTCACTGTACCAGTATCATTAACAACATTGGTGTCATATGTTAGTCAGCACTGTAATATTGCAGCTTTATGCTGAGTCATGAATGACAAACTCGTTTTTTAATAGCATTTTCTTTTTTATTGCAAATACATATACAAAAGTGTCTTTAAAGACAGTACAAATACATGGTAAGATTGCAGGAGGGGGGTAAAAGATTACTGGAATCATTAGTTCTTTGATACGCAGAGAAAAGGAAATGGAGCTTGCAGAGCAGAAAGGATGTATGTTCCCCTCTGTTGAATGCATGAACAAAACGGAACTGTGAGAGATGCTATTTTCCAGTTCTTTTAGCCATATTTCGAAGTCCGACGCAAAGAAAAATTCACAAATAACATAAAAATCATTTTGTTAGATAGTCCCCCCTCCAAACCCATGAAACAAAGGCAAACACATACTTAAAACAGACATTTAGATAAGATAAATAAACCAGAAAAAAAGGACTACAGCATGTACCATTTTGTCTACGTACCTCCTGGGTTGGGAAAACAAAAAGAAAAACGAAAAAGAGGGGGGGTTATATGTTTTCTACATTGCAAAGAGGACAATTTATTAGTAATAAGAATAGCATGTAAAATAATTACTTTGAAATAAAGTTAATAAATAAATAAAACTGGATTTGATCTGGGGGGTAAATTTTGAGGGGGTGCATCCTGGACACCAGCCTGTGGGAGTGGGGAGACCGCAGGGGGGGGGAGGGATCAAAGGTGACTTCCTGTGGCTGTCAAACACACGCCGTTGGACAGTTAAGCGTAATCTCAGCTGCGGCCGTTGAGCGCAGACACACAAAAAGTACAAAACGTCGGGGGGAAAATGTTAAATCCAAGGCACGGGTGGTGGAAGGGGCCGCGGTCTCCCTCCCCACCATCGAGACAGCGCGGCACTGGGAGGCAAAGTCTCTCTTTCTTCTTGTATTGCCTAACAGACAACAACAGGACTCCAACAGCATAAAATACAAACCGTACTCGCTGAATGGCACGTGAAAAGAGTAAGCGGCGACGACAACAACAACAAAAAGTAACAGAAACCTGACAGAGAACCAGAATCTGCACTACTGCCAGTGGTTAGTTGCCGAACTGGTTAAAAAAAATATAAAGCTGTTTTTTTTTTTCATTTTATATCTACAGGTACAAATAATTATCCTAACCCTCCACCCACCCCACCCCCATGTCCCCATGGGTTACAAACTGCCAGCATATTCAAAAAAAAAGAAAGAAAAATTATGGAAACATAAACAGTACCTACAGAAATATTGACAATCAGTAAGTCCTCACAGAGGATTTTCTTAAAGTCTTCCATCTCTCTAAAAATATAATATATAGCTTCTATAATAGCAAGGCACTACGTGAGCCAATCACAAGTCCAGCTCTCCTTTCTCTCTTTTTTTCTTTTTTTTTTCTGAGTTCAAGTGTCTGATTGACGGGGGAACCACCCTCCCTCCCTCCCAGAGTAAAGTGTTGTGTTGTGAGTGTCTCAGGGTCTGGTGAGCTGGGTGTAAACCGGCGCTGGATCCCAGTGCTGTGGGCTGTTCTGCGGGATGGAGGGCACCCCTGTGTTGTCAGCTATGGGCGTGTACATGGGCCTCTGGTTTGGGCTGCTCATGTAGCTGAAAGTTGAGTACAGCCCCGAGCTCTGCCCCGCCCCCGCATGGCTGTAGTAGGACGAGGCGGTTGCAGTGCCTCCCCCCTGGTGGTCGGGGTAGTCGTACTGCTGCTGCTGTGCCCTGGAGATGGCCGGGTAGGAAGAGGAGGGGCTGTAGTGCTGCAGGTTGAAGGGGCTGTAGGGGCTGACGTGCTGCGGGGACCCCTGCTGCTCGCTGTAGTGACTCGGGCTCAGCTGCTCCGTCTTGATCTGGGTCCTGTGCTGGGTCTGAGTGCCGTCTGAAGCCCCGCTGCTCCCCAGGGTGGTCAGGGTGTGCTGCTGCTGCTGTTGTCCCTGCTGGTTCGGGCTTTTAGCCATCCAGGCGCCTCCTGACTGTGGGCTGACTGGAGCGCCGCCGCTGCTGATGCTGTAGCTGCCGGTGTAACTTACTGGCGCGGCGTTGGCGGAGCCCGGGTGGCCGTTGGGAGGGAGGTACTGATCGAACTCATTGACATCGAAGGTCTCAATATGGGAGATGACATCGCTGCTAAGCTCGCCGATGTCCACGTCGCGGAAGTCGATGTTGAGCTGTCGCCCACCGGGACCATCAGGCAGGGAGCGGAGGCCTACTTCGCGTTTTAGGTCCACCTTGCCTGAGCTGACATCAGTCTTTGGGGTGGTGGGAGGGGTAGGGGGACCCTGGGAGCCTGGAGGGCACAAAATGATACAGGTTAGATTTTGCTTTAAAATTAAGGACAGGTTTTGGACTGTTTAGGCATCCCAGTTGGACTGAAATTCAATATTTATCTTATACAATCTGAAAGGATGGCAGGAGGTCCTCACCTGAGTGCTCTCCAGGAGAATGCACCTCTCCCATGCTGGATGCAGGGGAGTCCGCCTGCTGGAGAGCTTTGAAGATGGCGTTTGGGGAAATGTGAGTCTGCTCGCTTCCGTCCTCGCCCTCGCTCTGCCCGTTCTTTACAGACTTCCTCCTTCGGGGCTGGTATTTGTAGTCCGGGTGATCTTTCTTGTGCTGCACCCGGAGACGCTCAGCCTCCTCCACGAACGGCCGCTTCTCTCCTTCATTGAGAAGTCTGTGCGTAAAAATGACCAATTATTAAACCAGTCAGTTTTCTGCTGTAATTCATAAACAAAAAGGAGCTAACTGTGGAAAAAAGTTGAAATTCTACATTTATATATTAACAAAAACCAGACAGTGAATGCTAAATCGTTACGTAAAAAGTACCGAACTATTTACAGCATCCACACTTACCTCCAGAGTTTCCCGAGCGTTTTGCTGAGCTCCGCGTTGTGAAGGTGCGGGTACTGGTCCGCCAGCTTCCTCCGAGCAGCCTGAGCCCACACCATGAACGCATTCATCGGTCTCTTGACATGGGGCTTATTCTTGGTAGATCCGTTAACGCGCACCGGCATGGGCACGAGGGTCCAGTCGTAACCCTTGAGCACCTGGGACACGGCTTCGCGGATGCAAGCGGGAAACTTGTCTTCCTCGTCCTTCTTGAAGTCGCCCAGAGATGCGTCCGCTCTGAGCAGCCCGTTCTCCGACGGCCGGGTGTTCTCGGTGTCGGAGCCCGAGCCGGACGGGCACGGGGAGCCCGCAGAGTCCTCGGACATGCTCGGGCTCGGGGCGTCAGAGAGACACTTGTCTTGTTCCTCCGTCATCTTCAGGTAGGGGTCGAGGAGATTCATACGAAAAACTGTTTGGTGCCAATTTACGCGTGAAATCGGGGAGTTAATTCTGCTTTTTTGAGAGAGAGAGGAAGGGAAAAGCCTCTGACTTCACTTCACCTTGCCAGGATGCCTTTGAGCAAAACCTTTCAGCAAAAAAAACAGGGAAAAAACCGGGGAAGATTCTCAAATTCTCTCCCGTGTACCGTGCGTAAAAGCCGATCTGGAGATGAAGCGTTTTTACGCACGAG
>VUQG01004265.1:0-11997 GCA_015106755.1 Etia nguti
GGTGCACATGTAGAGAAATGAGATGAAAAGCCTTTACAAGCCATATTAGCAAGTGCCTTGAAAGCCAAGTGGCAGCTTTTGTACTCCTTTTTGAGCATATGCACGCTTACTCACACAGACACACACACACACACATGCACACACACGCACACACACTCTCATACACATTAACCACGTTAGTCAGCTTTAATCACACAGCATGATAGGGATTGCGTGCATGTCTGCGTGCTTCCGCTAGGCCTCTTAATGTTGATAATAATGGACTCCTTTTGCAGTAATAGATCTGTCATTCAACACAATTAAAGAACCGCACACACTTGCATAAATACACGTTCAAGAGCCTCATCTGTTTGCCACTTCCCATATTGCCCTGGCACATGAACACGCATTGGAAAGCCAACACCACTGTGTCTTTATCAAGTCATCACATTGCCAAACTGAAGTGTGTGTTTGCAGCACTGTCACATTTAGTTTAATTGGTATAGTCAAATTACACACCCTGACACTTGCACATGCACATTTCTCTTGAAATTGTGCAAATGTAATTCTTGTATTAAGGATTAGGTCACAAGCTGTCACATTTTCTCCCGAGTTATAATTAAGAGTTATGTAATACAATGCTGTCAGACACACTATTAGGCTCACAAACTCAAAGAAGCATGCACATATAGGTAACCATACACTTTCACGCATAAGCATGCATACTCCACAGAGCTGAAAGGAGACATTCATGCAAAAACACATGCACACGTTGTTGAATAGAGAGCGGATGTAACGCATGCTGCCTCTGGACAAGAGAAGATAGTGAATTATTGAGACGATGCCCTGAAACAAGTGATCACACAGTGCCTTGCACACAAACACTAATTAAAAGGGGGAAAAAAACACACATGTGTTGTAACATGTACATCTTGTCCTTTAGTAAAACAAGCCCTCCGGTAACAGAGAAAACAAGCAGGGGTTAACAGCTCAACAGTTGTCAGCTGTGCTAAAAGAGCTGCAATAGGTTTCTTTTTTTAAATTATCCATTTAAATTTTAACACAATAAACCTGCATTACTTAACACTAATGTGTGAGAAGAGCACAACAGTGATGGTGGCTGAAAATGGGAATTTGTGTGCCTATTGTAGGTATTGCATTAAAATTTAAAAAGGCATTGGTAATTGTATTAATCTTCTTTATCTTTATCTGTATTTATAGCTTTTCTGAATAGTTAAATGTTATGCTAAATATACAAACCAATGTGCTTTTCTTTCAAAAACAAGGACATCACCAAGTGACAAAGCTGCCATCATAAAACCGTTTTCACTTCCACTCTGTAAAAAGAGTTAAAGATGGATAGAAAGGTGGAGGCGCACGTAGAGAAATAGATAACATCCTTTTCAGCCATAGGATGAAAAAGACCCAAATGGTTTGTCGGAGAACAAGAGTGAAATAGTGTAGGGGAAAAAAGATAGATGTATGAATAAATGGGATTTCGGTCCAAGCCATGGGAATATCGGGGAAGAGGGGAAAATGATGAAATGAGACAGACATGGAAATAGAAGCAGACATGGATGGATGATAATGACTTTTTTCCCTCAAAACTATAGCAATGAAAGAGATGGGGAGATGAAAATGGATAGATAAATGATAATGTGACTTCTGCCTACTTTTAAGCCACGGGACTAAGCTTCATGTTTGCTGTGTAATGACTGACTGAAAGCTGCTTAAAGTATGCTAAGCCTAAAGCTACATCAGCTATTTACATTAACCCTGCCCATTAATGTGTCATTGTAAGTTAATAAGTAGTCTTGCAGTACTGTATATTGAACGAATGTCCTTAATATCTGATTAAATAAACTCTTTAGTAGAGTTAAAGCTGCAAATGCTACAGCAATTGCTAACATAAAACAATATCTAGTATGTCTAACTCAAACCTGTATAAACCCAAAAGTTTGTAAAATTGTTTCCTTTGGTCAAGTTTTGGAGGTGAAATCACATCCCTTCCACTGACCTTTTCTTCTAAGCTGTGAAATAAAACCTTTTTTTGATTGTCAGTGACCTTCCAGCTCCAACTGCTTTTCTCACCATATGGTCTGAGAGAGACAGCAGAGTATATAATAAATGCAGGAAATCCCAAATTCAAAATAAATATATCTGTATATTAAGAATGTGTGGTCCTTTATTCATGCATTTTCAAGTTACATGCTTGCATGCCCTGTATTATTGAGGTTCATAGATATGTGAAGTGTGTGAGGTGTGGTGTGTTGAAATTAGAAGTTAGAGGACAGCCAATATCAGACCTTCAGAATCCAGAATAACACTGATCCAGATATGGAGAGAAAGTAGTTGGAGAGATTTTTCAAACCTTTGTTGTACAGCCAGTTCTGCAGCTTTCCAAAATGACACTAACAAAAGTAATGAAAAGCTTTATACATTTAATTTTCTTTGAAACATAAAAGTCTTCGTATCCAAACAACATGACGCGACTCCAAAATACATATATATGACATACACAAGTGATTTTGCATTTGCATATTTTATACATCTATAGGAGGAAAGAATCAGCTCTACACCCAGTACATTCTCTGGTGGAAGAGTTTTAACACTTAACTTTTATCTCTTAAATCAGTTAGTTTTCAGTTCAAATGAAGGACAAGACAGCTATCCCTGCCTCTCTCTTAGTCTCACTACAAAAGAGAAATAAATTGCTTTTGAATCATTTAACAGAACCAATGGCTAACCTTAATTTTCTCTCTAAGATCCTTAGTGTTAATAATTTAAGTCTGTGTGTGTGGGTTGGGAGGATATAGCCTAGTATATCTTTGTCTCTCTGTCTCGTTTCATCTCTCCTATCTACAGTATCAAGTCGTAAAGTTGATTTTTAAGTGGACAAATACTCACGTACTGCAGTGCTTTCCAATAAATTCTATTAATATTTACAGATGTTCATAGATTACTAATAAAACCCTTGCTAAGCAAACTTTCCTCTTTGAGCCAAAAGATAAACTTGTTTCATGTCGTGTCTGTTTTCGCAGTTCACATCATTAAAAGGATTTAAAGGCATTTCTGCCTGAGGACAGATTAAACATTTTAGATACAACTAAACCTGCCTCATCATTTCTTACTCCAGCCTGATGATGATCACACACATATGAGAGCAGTATTGATCGCCCCATCTAACTCTTAGTAAGAAAAGGGCTTTGTAAGCAGTAATCCATACAATTTTAACACCTTTAAATATTTACCAAATTGTACAATATCGACCTGTATTCATAATACTTTTGATCATACCATAACTCTGTTTGGTGAAAAACAATTTAGTGACACTCTCGAGAGGCCTGTGTGGTTTTGAATAAACAAAAAGAAACCCGAATAGGTCAATGCCCTAATTGTTTTTAAACAAGAGGAATGATATTCGAGCTACACTGAGCCAAAGGTTTACCACTTCATACACACACTCTTAAACAAGCACAGGCTTTCATGCGGCTTGACCGATCTCCGATTACCTTAATTAATGTTAGCTAGTTTCCTGTTTCTCACTCCAGCGGGCTCCGAGCCAATCAGAAATCATGTTTCTTCCAAGTATATCTGATGACTTGACAACACAATAGCGCTGCATTTGTGCCGTGTGTGCATTTTTCTGTTAGTGCGTGCATACTATGTGTGATTTCGCATGTAGGTGTGAGCGTTTTTGTGTTGTTGTGACAGTATCTAACTGAGTATTTGTCCTTTGTGCCAGCACGCGAGGATGTGTAATGTGCATGTGTTTGTGTGTCTCCTTCCTTTTGTATGTGCGTGAGCGTACATAAAACGAAGGGTAGGATTACCGGCTTGTTGTTGCAAGATAGGATAGGATTACATGAGAAAGAAACAGGGGAAGGAGGAGAGTGAAGCCAGGAGGTGTGACAGGAGCTGAGATAGAGAAAGAATGAGATAGCTGGTGTGATAGTTAGTGGGATGAAGTTAAGTTTAAAAAGAGGTTGGGAAGCACTTTAAAATAAGAAAAAAGAAAACAGCGAAGCGAAGGGAATGCGACTTGAGCAAGGGAATAAATGTGTATACAGCATGTGGCCAAGTTTTGAGGATGCGGTTTAGCTGTGCTAATACAGACGCAAGCAATAAAAGAAAAAAGGAGCTTCTGTAGATAAAGGCTATAAAGGCTGGGGAAGTGATTATCTTGTTTTTTCGGGTTGATATGATCTTAGCGCGTAGCTTTTTCTTAGCTCCAGTTTAATGAACTCCAAGTAACAAACACTGAATTTTGGCTTTGGATTATCAGTGATTACAGAAGGTATATAGACTTCACTTTACAAGGCATGCTGAGACTCACTTTTATTAGAATGACAACCAAATAGTGGGTATAACATTACTTCCTTCAAGTCCATCATAAAACAAACAGCAATAGTAAAGGAAACGGTTGCACACCAACCCAAACTTTCACAAAACAGACGTTAAATACACACACATTAAATAACTGAATCAGGATTTGCTTAAGTCATTCACTGTTTTCCAAAGTGAGCTGTCATGTTATTTGTTTCTTTTAACCCTTACATACTTTTCATATTTTATTCCTTCACAGCGTGGTTGACCCAGGCCCAAAATTTCCTTCACAATAAGTGTTTGTGTTGAATTTTGAACTAAATGTCTATTTAGACATTATTAAGGAAACGTTAATTAATCCTTAATTAATTCACCAATTTTAAAATATCTCGATTTTTGTGTATTTTGGGTCACTTTTGGAAAAGTAATCAAATTTAGGACAAAAAGAATGACATTTAGGATATTTTACTGCTGTCAAATGTTTAAAAAAGGTCATATTTGACCTCACCAGTATTTAAGGATTAGGAGCATATTGGTAAAAAGTAGATGCCCATTTAGAAAACCTAAATGAAACCATAGATTTACGATGGCATAGTTCAAAACTTAAGCTTCTTGCCAAATTTTAAACAACATACTTTACTTATACAGTGTTGCCTATGAGATGTGTAACCAAATAATAATATGAGTCAAACAAAAACTATTAATACACTGACTTATATTCAAAATATTGGACATATTGAAACCATCCAACTATTATCATATTCCCTAGTGTTGTGTAACCTGTAAGTAAAAGAGCAGCTATTGTGTGTTGACAGTTGTCTGTCTGGCTGCCTCAAAGGTTGATCTTGTTGTATAGGTCTATTAAATTAGGCTCTCTCCCAAAGAGAAACATGGATAACAAAATTAATTTAGACATATCGACCACTGCTTGTATCTTTCCTTTGTAATGCCAGAACATTTCTTGGCTGTATGCAGTATTTCCTTTCCTTTCCTTTCCTTTCCTTTCCTTTCTTCCTTTCCTTTCCTTTCCTTTCATTTCATTTCCACACTGAAGAGCTTCAGCTTCATACGTTGCCCATCCCCCACATATAAAATTTGGCGTTTCGAAGTACAAACTTTTTACTCACGCTTTCTGTTCAAGAATAAATATTGTTGTGAAGAATTACAGAGTATGGCATTATTAAAATAAGGGTGAAAAAGCCTTTGGGTTATTAATGTTTGTTTATATTTGGGTGCACACGGGTTTCTGTTGGAGTGAAATGAATGCAGAGTGAAGCAATAAAGGTAGAGACGGCTGGTTTCCTGAGCTTTATGCTAATCAGTCACTTATACATTCATTCCACTGCCACTGTCTGCTCAGTGTCACATCCCAACACACACGCACACAATCAGACATGCCAACATAAACGGACGTAAACACGTGGACTACCCACATTTTCATCAGTCTCTCACTTTGTTTCAGTTGTTTGTTCTTCATTCAGTTTATTTTTTTTATGTTAGTACATTAAACTCTTAACTTCATGAGTTATTGAACAAACCCTTTTGGTTGATGACCCAAATCGCCACCTAGTCTGACGATTTACTTAAAAGAAAATATTTTCCAGCAACGCTTGACAAAAAAGTGCAACTCGGGGAAAATAAAAATCAATAAAATAATATAAATAAATAAATCTCAACATAGTTATATTTGTTCGTACAAATGGGAGAAATGCTGTGAGGTTTCAAGTTAGTGTCCACGTCTACAACAACAGGACTGAAACAATCAACGCGAGAGAAGCGTTAACAACTAGCCTGACACACTAACATGCACTGAGTTTCACTTAATAATCAAACAGCCGTTACTTGTAAGTGACATCATCACACCTGCAGGTGAGACACTGTAGCGACAAGTGAGAGCGATCACTGCCTTTGTCACATACAGGAAAAGGTGAGACGTTAGAAAGAGCAACGTGTGATTGAAAAGAGTGCTTTGGGTGTGCATATGTGCCTGTGAGCTTTTTGTGTGTGTGTGCCATATTTACGCATTTATCTGTGACTATGTGTCTGTCTTTAAAAGAATAAAACCGTTTGAATAATCTAAATCTAATAATCTAAAAAATACCCTCTAAAGATAAAGATAAAGATCTCAGATAATTATATACTTTTGGGCCACAGTAGTGTTCAAACCTAAATTAAAGATGAGGACAATAAACATTAGCAATGGCTACAACGAGCTGGGGAACATATCAATAAAACAAGAAAAAAGTGTGTTTACACAGGGTAGTAAAATTAAGGCTATCATTTAAACTGTAATAATTTTATGGCCTGTAAGTTGTCATTTATAAAGCCAAAAAGCTCCTCCAGGATTATTTTTTCTTTTTTACGTCTCCTGATGGAAATTCTATGAAGGTCCAGGTGGTGTCTGGCCATAGTTTATTCCTAGAGACTACCTGGATTGGTAAGGTGCAAGTGTATATTTAAAGTGTATATATGCACATATATAGACATCACTTCATTTATTTGGGGTGTAGCAAATGGGCATGAGCTTCTATTTAATTTGAACCATTTGGATTTTTTAACTTCTAGAAGATGCGTTGTGTCATAAAAGCTATTCTCTCACTGACAAGGACATTTCTAGCCATTACAATACACACGCAAAGTCCAAAGATCAATGCTAGTAACCCAAAGACTACCAGTTAGATGCCTATGAAGCTGACCTGCACCTTACTCAAATACATCTAATCATGTAGTTTTTTGCAAAGCAATTTAACTGTTAGGGTCAAACTGTGTATATGTAGCACAGTAAACACACACTTGCAACAATGCGGCAAGCGTTAGGTGCTTTTTTTGTTTTGTTTGTTTGTTTTTCCTCCAAATGCATTAATATGAATGTGTGTGTGCTGACTACAGTAAAGTGCAAGTGGCACCCCATCCTTCACTCTGACCCCCCATCCACCCCCCCAGTACACACACATGAATACACTTCTGTGTAAGCACCGAGTGTCCCTGTAATGAAGTTTAATGACTGTAATGCTGGGCCAAAAAAGAAGGGAAAGGGGTGGGAAAAGGTACAACAACATTACCTGTCTGAACGTCTGGAATGGTTGTGTATTCAGAAAATACTACAGCAGCTGATGCAACTATTTCAGAATACGGCAGCCACAAATTGCAGAAAAAAAAGACCAACCAAGGGAACAGTTACTAAAAAAATAACTTACAGCATTTTTCAAACAGTTTTAATTGATTTGATATATCATTGTGGAAGCATTGTGAAACACCATTCCTTAGCACTTAAGAGAATTTAGCAATTCATTTTCTTGTGATTTTACATATTCAGTTGTTTTATTGAATCCGATAATATGTAACTGTACTATCAGTTTCTTAAATGAGCTGAGGAATCCTTCCTGGCTTAACACTGCACAGTCAGCAAGTCCAAAGAGCAACAACAACAATATTTTATCAAGCTAAATTACTGAAAGGTGAGCTACACAATGGGGAGTCTGGTGTTAATGTGTATCTGCACAGTGGACACAGGAGAGAACAAGAAGTAGGTTAAAAACTCCCTTGCAGTAGCAAAGAGCCACAACTAACAGTGATGCTAATTAAATGAACATCAGTTAGAAGGGTAATTATGTGGGTTATAATTTAAAACATCTCAGTGTAACTCGTGGGAGAGAGAGTCATTTTTTTTTTATGGTCACTTTTTTCAGCTAAATAAAACCTTTGATCAAGTGAATTGGTTCTAGCATGCTTTAGAAGTACTGCCTATGCCAATACATTACTTCAAATGATAAAGTAAGTGTTGCTGACCAAAATATTGTGAGTGGAGAAGCAAAAAATACACGGAAAGTAGGGAAAGTGCTTTAGTGATAGACAGCAAACACTGCGACTATTTGACATGTATCACCTGGTGACAGGCAACCGAGGTCATAATTAGTATGCCAGTCCATGATGTCTTGAATTTATTCATAGGTTTGACCTCTTTATGAATGTGTATGTATGAATAAGTGAATCCCTCAAAATGATTGAGGTGCGACAACAGGTAGCAATGATTTTGATGGATGCATTAGTCCACTGAGACTGTTTACAAATTGTTCTCAAACTGGATGACCTCAAAAAAGAAAAAATAATAACTCTTTCTGGTAGACTTCAAAAAGTTCAATGATATATGTAAAATATACTTTGGGAAAAGGTAAAATAATGTTTCCACTTTGATCAGTATGTGCCAATGTGCTATAGCCCGAGGGATAGGGACAATGACAGAATGTCCTGCATTGCTATGAAACACTCTTGCCTAATTCATTACTGATTATGATAATTATTTAAACTCAGTATTTATTTTTGCGACAATTGATCATTTTTGTGGTTTTGTTATGATCTGTGTCATAGTTTACTCTCTTATCAGCCTTATTTATGGAATCTAGAGGGGTAATTACATTAATATCCTTTTCTGTGTGTCATTATATTTAGAGATGGGAGAGTGTGTAAACAAATAAAGCTAAATGTTGATAAGCAAAAGAAAAAAATGGTTTAAAAAAAGGAAAATAAAGGGAGTCTGCATTGTGTGCCCTTCTGCCCCTCCTTTCTCATGTCCTGGTTGGAGGCTGCTTGTGTTTAACCTTTAGAAAGAAGCCAGTTAAAAGTGAGTCCCACTGGAAGCAGTGTGGGTGTGCACCACTAAAAGCAGTTTATTCCACATGCAGTCCATTCCTTTCATGAGTTTAGGCAGACCTTTTGTTTTCTGTGCCATTCTTTTCTTTGTATGCAGGAATTGGTCCTGTTTTGCAAAGATTTGGCAGGAAACCAATTTAAACAAACAAAAAAAACCCTTAAAACACTTGAGAAGCATCATTCATAGTTTCTACTTGCCATTTTCTTCCATTCTTCTATTATAACCTTCTCACTATCAGTCTCTATTTTACATTTTTAGTTTGTTTTTGCCCATGGGCTAAAGTGGTAGCCCAAACTCACTCTTTAACCAGCTACTTATATTATTTCATCTCAACATGTACCGCTTTTAAAATAGAGCTTGGCTGCCTGCCAAAGTCACTAGTTGAGTAGGCAAGGTTTTTTTTTTACACCCACATCTCACCATCTGGTGGGTGTTCACTTCTAATTTCAATGGTTAATTAAAATCACAAACAAAAACACAATCTAAAAATTGTAGAATAAGTAAAAGCGTGTCATTTGTTAAGGATCACATCTAATGTGTCATCCAATTACATGCTCACAAGATTTTGTGGTTTTGGTTTTATTAAATCAAGACCTATCATGCTGAGAAAGAAATTATTTTTATTTCAGTTTTTTATTAAGAACACACCATAAAAAAAGAATCAATGAAACACAAAACCCCAGTATAATCACTGAACAGAGCACAGTGTTAACATGCTTCAGTTCAGTAAGATAAAGTACAGAATCAGGAGTTTTTCATTTAAAGTAGTCACCAATGTTTCAGTATTTATAGGTAGAGTGAAGAGATGCTACATTATATAAGCACAGTTGTTATATGGATAAATGAATCCTTGTTTGTTTTAAAAAGATTATTTAAAAAGTAGAGAGAATGTGGATAAGTAATGGCTAAGATGACTTTATATCAAATATATATATATGTATTTGTGTGTGTGTGTGTGTGTGGCAATGTGTGGTTTGTGGCTCAGCTGCAGGGGGAGGGGTGGAGCAGCGGGTTTAAGGTGTGGTGTCAGGGGAGGCTGACCCACACTGCTGTTCTTCATCACCTGGTCATGTCTTCCCTATTTCAGTAGGATGCTGGGACCTGACGACAGAGCTGTGCGTAATGAAAAAAGCATTCAGCATTCAGTCAACATAAGAGGAAGTAGACCTTCGTAGATATTTGTTTTTCTTTTATACAGTCTGTCATGACCATCATGTTAATTCACGTGCCTTGTCAATAAATGAAACAGTAATGTAAGAATAGCTGAAACTCTGTGCAGCCATAGAAAATCAGGATTAAAAGGAGACAACTTGCCAATGGGTGTTTTGTTTTGAGCCTTAGCACTCTCTCCTTATTCTTCAATCAGGGGTGAGGGCTGTTTTCCTCTGGTCTTTACAGTAAGCCAGGTCTGTGTAGGTTATCCAGGTGAGAGTCATGCAGCTTGGTTGCTGGAATATTTATATTGTAGCACTGTTTGCTGGTATATCATTTAAGCCAGTAAAGCACATAAATTGCATTTGTTGTCTCTTTTTCTAACAATCTTAAAAACTTTAAGGTACAGTATAGAAGCACACATATGAAAATCTTTCAACTTACCTACTTCAACATACCTGCTACATAAAGACAATCACAACAACATGAGACGACAAACACTGCAAAAATTAAAGTCAGTCCACATAATCATGGTGACATATATAAGCTAACAGCCTCAGCTACTGCAACAATAACACAGGGTAACAGCAAGAGACCAAGAATGAAAACAAATGATGTATGGGATAATAGTAAGCAGCAGACTTACTATTATGTGCTGGGGAAAGGTTGATGAATCGGCAAGTCTGTCTGTCTGTCTCCCGTAGATTATAATAATATTGTACATTAAGATGAAAGTGGCATCAGTATCATAGAACTTCAACAGCAGCTCTTTAAGACCGCTTTCTTGACCTTTGTTCAAAGAACCTTGTTTAATATGAGGCTTGCTTATGTCAAACTTCCCTTACTGTAGACAGTGTTTAATTTCATGGTTTCGTTTAAATTAGAATTATTATAAACGACCACTTTTTATGTAAATAAATATGCATTATCCCTTGTATTAGATACTTAGATACTGTAATACCACTGATATATTCAAAATTGTGCAAACATCACTTTTTATGGTAAATATGCAAATTAAGATTGCAGTCTCCATTTGTCTTGTCATTTGTCTTTTATCACTGATCCTGTGATAAGTATGTTCAGCCTAATAATCAAATTCTTACCGTTACATTCTGACTGTCATGCCATTATATTTCTCCTTAATGACATTGTTATGAAAAATACTCAAATTAAAACAATGGAGAAAGAGGCCAAAAATATGAGAAAAAGAAGGAGGAAAAACTGAATATAGACACCCAAAGACGAGAGATGAGAGAGAAGATTAAAAGATTGGTTTAAAGTTGAATGGTACTATTCAGTACATAGGATGCTCAAATATGACAATAGTCATGAAGATAATTTGTATGTAATTCATACAGGGATACAAAGAGCTTAGGACCCAAACTAACTGTGCTCTATTGATATATCAATAATTTCAAAGATAGCGTGGCTAAACTCTATTAGGTTTTTAATCATGTACAAACCCTTTCTCCTACTTTCACACCACTTTCTGTGCATGTATATGGACACATCAAAATAAACAGAAAAATAAAAAATGAGTAAATTGGGAACATTAAATGGTAGATTTTAAAAGATTAACCTTAACGTGAACATGTTAGCCATAAAAAGAAAAAGACAAAAGGGTGAGCAAAAGACAGAATCTCAACATGTAACAGGCTAATGTGAGCTGTTAGTTCACACCTCTGCATAAACAGCTCGCACTTTGACACAGCTGTGTGCTTGATAGATGACCTTAGGTGAGATGATGATGAAGAATGAAGTGTCAACATGCAAGTTTGCAAGTGTCGACAAGTGAGTGTGCATCCATAATCTCACAGTGATGGAAAGATGAAAAAAGATGCAATGAGTGAAGATATTCATTTATTAGTCAGCCACTTTGTAAATGTGTA
>VUQG01004265.1:12017-22212 GCA_015106755.1 Etia nguti
TTTTGAGTTTGAAGTTAATATCTCTTAAAAGTTGATTGCTGAGTTGTGTGTGTGTGTGTTCTATGTAGGGTTGATCTGACTTGTCCAATTTCACACCAACTTCCAAAATTTAGGTGATGAACAATCTTGAAATTCCCTCTAAAGACTTTTTAAAAAATCCTCCTCACCACAAAAAACAAAACAAAAAAGAAATTGTGGAGTTTTAAAATACTTTTAAGTGGGTGTGTGGATAGGTGTGGGTGATTTTGATGCAAGTGTGCATGAGTAGATGTGTTTGGATACAGCGATAAAAATAACTGCCGTTGTCAGAGTTAATTAAGTTTGTCCTCGTGTGGCTTCTGTAGCGATCGATGCTATAAGACAGAGAATGACTGATAAACAGGAATGTGAGACTGATGACAGCGGAGTGATGTGGGACAGAGAGGGACGAGTGCAGATAGAGAGAGGAAGGCAGATAAAGAGTCACCGTGAAACAACAGTGAGAACACGCCAGCAAAAGTGAGAATAAATGAGGTAAAAACTGTGTGCATACAGAGAGTGGGATCTCAGGGAGAGACTGAGAAGGAGGTAACTGTCAACTGTGTAATAATCCTTTGATTAGTACATCAGTCAGATTACTCGCACTCGATTTCGGTAATTAGCTGTTGAACATTAATCAGATTGGCAAAACCAGATTAGAGTTGTAAACAGATTAGTGGGGGATTACAAGAGCATGCTGCACAATAGTTGGAAGACAGGACATTTTTCACATTGTATTTTTTTGAGTCACAGCCAGTTTTGTCATTAGACTATTCTAATCTATGGTTCTAGAAAGGTGTTAATCAAAATACATGAGCTGTTTGATCTATAAAGTTAGACTTCATGAATAATAAATGTGCATACAATTGCAATGGGAAATGCTCAGTTTTTATTGGTGTAGTAATTTTTCTACATGAAAACTACAGTTCTCTTGGTCGATGAAAGTAAAGGACTGTGAAGGTATGTGAGTTTACATTTCATTACTTCAAACGGAAAAACAGATATAGATATAAAAATACATACTTAAACATGAGAAATTCCTGACTCTCACGCCAGAGACAGAGGTTTGCATCTGGATGTCAGTTTGCAGTTATGGTTAAGTGAGTCCAAATTTTTCCTGTATTGGAGCAGAGCATGTTAGTTCAAACGCTAAGCAAGAGCTGCCACTGCCCAAACACAACCAAACAAAGATGAAAAAGTCGTCCGATGTTAATATTAATATAATAATCATGTATATAGTTTGGCTAAAAAATGTAGATATGTAAAATATCTACTACTGCTAAAGCCAGGGTCTAAAAATTGGATGCTTCAGTTATTTTGTTTGTCAAGGGATCTGACAGGAAAATAAACTCATGTGGTGACTCAGGGACCTTTTTTTTTCCAGCTTTTAGAAAATCTTGCCTGTTCTTCTAGAGAACCAGTTCCCCTTAGTTCAGTTCCTTGGAATGGCTAGTCTGCTTGCCTATCGATCTTGCTTATTGGTTCACAGTGTATTAACAATCAGCTGATTTCAGTTTGTCTGTCAGAGGGGGAAATTAGTGACGCAGTGAAGAGTCTACAGCGTGGTTATTGAAATTTTATTCATATTTTACTGCAAAAAAAGAAAAGACTGCACTGGTAAAATGGAAACTGCATCCAGGACACAAACAACCGCATTATGAAACTAATGTAAAGAGTAGTGTAACGTATTACTTACTCTCCAAGGAGTAATTAAGTTACATATTGCATTACTTTTAAGAAAAGTGTTCTGTGTAATATCTGTCCTTGTCCATCTGGTGGGTTAGGATGGAGAATGAGCAGCTATCTGTTTTCCAGTTCTGATGGGTTTTTTTTCTCTAGATTTCTGCCTACTGTAGCTGTAACACAGCAATTAATCCTCAACCTTTTAAATAAAGCTTTATTATAACAGGTGTAAGGAGTAGTGGCACTTTGCGGAAAACAGAAATCAATGGGCTTCAATTACATGGCCACTGAATGCTCTGCACTGCAACAAGATATAACACTATGTATTGATTTACTTCAAAGGTACATGTGATTTTTTTTATTGCAAATCAAGTTGCATGGTGGTCATCATTAAGGCAAAACAAGCACTCTCAGGGTGCCTATATTGTTGCTTAACTCATCTTCAGTATTGTTATGTAGTTCATGATTTTTTGCCCTTCCACCCCATCTTCACAAACCTTGTCACACCGAATAAATCTGTTGTAAACTGTTTTGTACCAAGCAAAAAAATGACAGATAATCAAATGGAAACTCATGCATGTGACATGCAGAGTCACTTTTTGGTCAAATACAATAATAACTATTCTTTTTTTTTTAATTCAGTTGAAAATATATTTCATACAAACCACAATTATTTCCTAAACTTAACCATGTAGTCTTGAGTTTTTTCCTTAAAAAATAAAATAAAATATTTTTTTATGTAAAATAGGTTGTGTGTGGAAGTAAATGCTTTTAGATGAAAAGCTGAAATTTATGCCACGGCCACCATCACTTCAGGGATGCCTTTATGCATTTAAAAAACAGATTTTTGTGATCATGCTTCAGATGATATTGCAACAGTTTTCTGTCTCCAGACACAAAAAACACAATGATTATTGTGTCCTTGAACACAAATAAATAAATGAAATGTTGGCACTAATTCTTAAACTGCTGTAGTTCTGCGCTAGCTTGGAAATGATACGAGACTCCTGCGACTAAATCAAATTATCTGTGTCATTTTCAAACTCTGCCACGTTGGAAATCCTGTTACTGTCTGGTTTTATCTTCAGATGAGACAGTTAATGTTTAGAAACCAGTATAGATCAGACAGTCTGGAACGATATTTACTGAACATCCAGAGAACAGTTTAGATAAAGAACCGTCATTAATCCTGGAACTGTATCAGTCCTGTTGAAAACAACAACACATATTATTGACTGATTATGGGTAATGTTATCCACATTACATTCTCAGGTGGTAAAGTTAAGTTATATATGTAAACATGTTTATTGCTCTCTGCGTGTTCCTCATTTGTCGTAGCAATGTTACTCATTTTCATTTGTATGTTTGCAGAATTTTGCTCATAAACCAGTTTTAGCTTTTTCGAAAAACCTGTAACGTCAGATAATATTGCTGGTAGACACATAAGGTTTGTGAAAGAACAAAGTTTCTTATCAATGGCAGTACAAAAGCTCAGATAAATGAACAACGGAGGTTTTGGATAGCTGAGGATACTTCTGCTGATTAGAAGCTGCAGAGTCTGATTTCTTTTCATAGAAATCAGACTCTGCAGTCTTGGTCTGTACAAGACTGCAGTGATTAGTTTACTTCCTCATTCACCTGTCTTTGACCCTTTCTTTGTATTTTTTTTAAAAATATTAATGTAAAATATTTTGTCATACCGATCTTGAATTTTTATTTTTGTTTTTTTTCTATCATGAAAAGCAGTCCATATTTTTGTCATTGTTTTTTGATGATGCGAAGACATGTTTTTTTTTATCACTTTAAACCAGTGATAATTTCCCCCTTTCCCATCTTCCCTTTTCTTAAGCTCTTAAGGTCATATTGTTGTCTTGCCATCATGCGTGTCCTTCCTTTTCTTTTCTTCCCCTCATTAACTGACATTCAGCTTAAACTCATTGTTGGTCTTCTCTTTTCCAAAGACCTCGACTCACCTTACCTCACTGCACTGTATGCTCAGAGAGTGAATGAGTGTGTGGACTGCTAAGCAAATTTGGGACATTTAGATCTTCTTTTTCTTATACAAAAAGTTAAGACAAGGTCAAGAGATTTTTATTTCATTTATTTGCAAGTTTAACAAACAAACCTGTGCTTGCTGTTTGTTTTCTTCAAATTATGGTGTCTCTCCCTAGTTAGGGTTTGCCTATGCTGTCAGTTAGACATGAGGCTAAACTGGTGGCTCCCCCTACAGTTATCTGTCCAGCAGGTTCTGTTGGGTGTTGGCCATGAAAAGCTCATAAATGGCTTTCAAATGAATAAGGCTATTGTTGTAATTTATTTGAGAGGAACATGAAGTTGGTAAACCTCTTGGATGCCTTGTTTGTGCCTTCATTGCAGAATGCAATGTATAGTGTCTCCCACTGACACCCCCTACCCCCACCCAACTCAAAATAACTGTTGGAAAAACTACTGACCAACTTCAGAAAGTTCTGAAAGACACCAGATATAGCATGTTCTCAGAAAGTTATGCAAGTTATGTACTTGAATGAGACACTGAAAGTGTATTTTAAAGTTAAATACAACCATGGTTTAAACACTGTTTATACGAGTTTTGGCAACATGAAATGTTTTGACAGTTTTGAAGTCAGCCACAGACTTTCATCTCCACAGCATTAACATCCAGGGTTTGGACAATGATGCAGGTGAGCAGCAGCAGGCTGCTCACAGTGGTGCTGTTGACCACCAGCTCACCATCAGTGATGCAGACAAGCAGTAGGCCATGAGTAGTTCTGGCAACAGCAACCTCCAAATACCTTGGCATCAAACAGTGGGGGCCACAACCAGCACCCGGCACCCCAAATAACTGTAGGCTGTTTGATCTCCATAAATGTTGAAAATGAACATTTATGGAGATCAAACGGGATAAATGCTCAAAGATTACTCTTTGTCACAGTTCTCAGATATCATATCACAGTGTAAGCATCAGAAGTCATGTTCCTCATAGGAAAACCATTACTTTTTAGATGAGTCCTTTTGGAAGTCAAGACTTTTTCAGTTTTTAACTCTGTTTTAAAGATGAAGGAGAGTAAATAAACTAGTAAACAAAAAGGCTTTTTGTAAAGAAGATATTGACTAAATTCAGAAAAGAAAAATCAGTGAAAGCACATGCACAATGACATGGGTGAAGCACAGAAGGTAATCTTCTCTTGGAAGGTTTTCACTGCCTCTTTTTCTTCTTTCTCTGGTCTGTATGAAAAATTTGAGAGTAGAGAATTTAAATATCAGTTGGGAAAGAGATGGAGAAAGGCAAGCAGGGCTAATAGATAATAAAAATACTGATATGTTCCTTGCACGGGAAACACACAGCTCAATAGACAATGAAGCCAAATCGGGAATAAACTGGACAGGGCAGTTCTTTCCTAAGCAGAAAAAAATGTGTCTGTCTGTGTACACATTTCTGTTTATACTACTTTATTTCTTTTATACAAAATACTTTTTCGTTATGAACTGAATTTTAACTCTGCAAATATTTACACAGTTATTTTACATTCCAAAGTCTAAAACAGACACTTTTTCTTAAAACTTTTGATGGGGGAGAGGCATGCTGGGAAATATATTGTGCAAAATGCCCAGGACCCTGCTGATGTCAACTATGCAACAACAATTGTTGTTTGATTTTAGGCAAGCTTTCTTGGATATAATTGTGCTGGAATTATGTTAAAGGTGGCCCGACGACTGAGTCAGCATGGTCCTTTAAGGCTTCAGGCAGGCATGTCCCCCTTCTCGAATGCTATACGCCTCTTAAACCAGCTCAGGCAGGGTTGATCTTTGTGGAAGAAGAAAAACACACGGTGAGACTGTCAGCATATGCTAATAATGTTATAGTTTCTACAACTTGCTAAACTGACATTAAAACTCTTAAACAGAAACTATACAAACAATCATCCTCTGCCAAGGTCAGCTGGTCAAAATGTGAATGTTTCATGTTGGCAAATAGAGCAATAAAGAGGAATTAACTTTACCAGCTGGGCTACAGAGAGGGGATGAAATATTTGAGACTGTTTCAGAGAAGTGATCATTTCTAGAATAAAAATTTGGAAAGGTCTATCTGAAAAAGTCAGTGCTAGATTGTCTTGATAGACCGAGGTCGAGCTCCAGTTTAGAACTTTGACTGTTAACAATCTGGCTGTTTTTGTAAACTGGCACTATTTGAATTTTGTAGAACCTCCAGCGACTCAAAACAAGGAAACGGGGAAAAAAAAGTTAATTTCTTCTTCTGCCCCTTGACTATGTCTATTGTGCTCTTTCTGCCTATACCAGAGGGTATCTCGGACCTGATCGAGATTCTTAGGCGCATAGAATTATTTTGCCTCCAAACCACACAGTGCCATCTCTGTCATAAGCAGCAACCACCCTGGTTTAAAATGGCATCCATGCTACTTCATAGAGTAAAGGGCTCCTTTTTATTCTAGACCTTATTGTCATAGACTTTTCACCCACTTTGAGAACTATTTTAAAGAGACTGTTCTCAATTCAGTGGTAATATTGGTGAGGAACCTCTGCTCTCTGCGATGTCTGGAGAAGCTGCTGGAAGAAGTCATAAGTGGTCTTCCTGATCTCTTTAAGGAAACGATGGAGACTCATTTTGAAGAGGACCGATCTGTTTTATTATCATTGTCCATTTGTGCCACATGCAGGAGCAGGATGAGGAAGAAAAAATTGTTATCTTTTCAAACACCTGAACTGTGTGTATTGTCAGAGGTGATGAAGAAGGCTGTGTAGACTGTGGCTGTGCAAGTCTTCAACAAAAGCATCATTGGCTGGTGTCCAGGAGTCAAGGTGGCTTGGTGTGTTGGCGCTGTGTTTGTCTCCTAGGGGCAGCTGGAGGTCTCTGTACAAACCTCCCACAGAAAAACGCAATGCGCATCTCCATGGGAGAGTAGTGATACATGTCTGTTGAAGCTACAACCAAACATGTGACACATACAGTTTTAAAATAACAGCACCTATCCCCCCCAATCAGGCTAAGAAAACATTGCAGCACCTGTGGATTGGCTGTCCCTAACTAAGTAACCTTTTTTTCTTTGCTGCAGCAGTGCTTACTGGTTTAGGGGTCATTTTAGAAGACAGTATTTTTATTTTTGGTCCAAAGTACTCTGCAACACAACATAGAAAGGTTTGTCTGATTAACTTTCTAATAGGTTGGGCTCACAGGAGCATCTGGCTCACTAGGAGAAATGAAATGATGGGGACAGCTATAAAAGCTGAACTTAGATTCAAGTGACTGGTGGGTGCAAACCTTAAAATAGAATTAGTAAAATATGAAATGGTCTGAAATTGAAGAATTTGTTTATGAATTTGTTTCAGTTCTGTAATGTGCAATGTAATTGGAGATAGACATATTTTGTTTTGTGCATATTTTTTCTTGTGTGTAGGTCAGATAGTCATTGGGTTTGGCATTGGATTGTAATTACGTTAAACTTTCCTCTTAGTTATGTTTGTAAGTTGAAAAATGTAACCAATGATGGGTTTGTCAAAGGTCTGCTCTGCTCTCCTTTCCTCTCCTTTCTTCTCCAATCCACTCTTATCGTCTACTCTCCCTTGCTACTTTGTTCCTATTGGTCCATTAAGTCAGTTGATGCTGCAAGTCCTTTAGCTCTTTTATAAGCAGCTTTTACAAGTTGGCTCACTGACTGTGGACCACTGAAGGATAGAATTGAATGGCACCAAGGCCCAATGGATTTATCCCTTTCTTATATTCACAGCCAGAAGATCCTGGCCTGACACACACAGAGGCTTTTCTTCTTAGCTCTATTTTGCTTGAAATAACTTTTACTTTATTTGTTTATCATGCTAACTGGCTTCTGTGATTTGGAAACTCTACAGGTGAAAAAACAAAATCAGTTTTGTATTACTGTACAACTCGTTTCAAGTAAACAAAAGAACCACCAAAATGAAGAGTTCATTTATCTGCTCGTATACTATCTCTGCCAACTGTCTTAGAAGCTCATTACAGTAGCTCTGACAACTTTAAACCACACCATATCCTTGAATAAGCCTGGGTTTCCACTGTGGTTGAATAAACCATTTGCTTTAATTGTGTATATCTGCTACTAGCAGACAAATACTTGTCACTGTTCAATAAGAAATGGCCATCTGAAATAAAATTAGTTGTTCAAAGCTCTCTGGTCCACTGTGTATTTGGAAATTACAGTTTTACTGCCTAATATTGATAAGTGTTTTTCAGTTTTTCCTGAAAGAAAGATTGTTTGAAGTTAAAATGACAGTCCATCTTTCAACTTGTAGAACATGCACACATTAACTTTATTGGAAAAAAAAAATTCTGTTCATTAAGGGATCTATAGGCCCAAAAAACATCAACCCAATGTACAGCGTAATTCCTGGATAATATTTATAATTTATTAACAGACATAGCATCAAGTAGTTTTGATTCTGTGTGTGGGAATGTCAGTCAGAGTGAGTCTTGGATTTCCTACATGCCTTTCCTCCATTTCCGTCTGTGCTGCTGACTTCCTTTCTAAGAGGACCTTTCTTTATTTTCCTCTGTCTGTGTCTTTTTCAGTTGTAGGGTGACCATTTGAAATTGCTCTTCACACTTCCCTGCTTCTTATTCCACACACTCACATTGACAGTGTGAAAGACAGAATACCCCCCCCATCAACCACCCCCAAATCAATCCACTGCCCACCTGTAACCCCCCAACCCCTTTCACACAAGCAGGCAAAAACCCACAAACATACACAGAAAAATAAATTCTCTGGCATGACAGTCAAAAAATTTACATTTACAATTCCCAAAGTCCTCTTCCCATCATCTTATCCATCCTTCACTGAATCTTTCATTCACTCAATCTCGCCCTGTTTCTCTTACTCCTCAAGGAGAGGCTGGCTGTACAGAGTGAAGGAAAGTGATAAGGAAATTGGAGAGGGGTGACTGTGTAAGTATAGTGAGAGTGGGACATGCTTTATGAACATGGAAGAGAATGGTGGCTAAGTCGTATTTCAGTTCAACTTTGACCAGTCATCTACTGAGAACTGCAGATACCATGATTACCACAGCCTTCACAACAGTCAAATACACCCAAGAACACCATGGAGACTTCACATAGTAGTACCTTATTAGTATTTGGAAAATAATATTCCCTGTTGTAAAACTAAAAGAAAAAATGTAATAAGGCTTGGTTATGTCATGATGATTAACCCACATATGACAGAATCAGTCTTTCTCCTGCTATCTCTTTTCTGACCTCAAGGCCATTTATACCCACTGTTGTCTTCCTCCCTGGTAGTGCAAACTAAAGGTGACAATACAACTACTGGACCTGTTTTGGTGTTATTTCAGCTTGTCATGCACCTGTCAATTTCTGCAACCTGGCTCAGGTGATGCGGTCTCATTGAAAGCACTGTTGTCCGTTTTTGCTGCTATTTCAATGTAACTAAACTAAGGCTCAGAGAATTTCAGATTGTACGAAGGGAGATGTTATGACAGCTTGAAAAGATACGATTTTTTTGTAGAAAACCTGGAAAAAAATCTCCACAATGTCTTTGCTTCTGATTTCGACTACTTCTCCTCCTACACCAGAGCTGATGTGGAGGTTTTGTCTGAGTGGTGACACACACACTTCATGAAAATATTGCAGAATATTATTTGGCAAGCTCTCACCACCGACATAAATGCAATGATGACATCATTGCATACGACCTGACCAATGCAGTGACCATAAGCAGGCCATAAAACATTGTATGGGCTATTTCACAGCAATCTGATATCATGCCAAAGCTTAAAATGGACATGCATGCAGAAGTTTCAGTACCAGCAGGGGGAGATAATATATTTAAATCCAAGAAGTCGTTAGTGACCAAGGAACAAGGAATCCATTAAGAATCCATTCCAGGATTCTTAATCGTTAGAAGCTATTAAGCTACGCTGCTTATATATGTATTTATATGTAAATGTGTCAGCAATGTCTGTTTAAATGTTTACCCGTGATTTTTTTCATGTTGGCTTGAAATAAAATATCTCCCCCTGTTGGTCCTTCAGTTTACTACAATGTCTGCATGCGTGTCCATTTCACGCTATGTAGAGGCAAAGTGTGAAATGGACACGTTGGACCGACGTCTCTGTTACACGTTTTGTCATGATACTGGATTGTTCACAGAAGTATCTGAGAAGTAGTCCCTGGAAACAGTTTGGGAAAGGACAGATGCCTTCAAAAAGTATTTGCCAGGCAATTGGTTGAACCTTCTGTTTATTTATGTAAACTAACTTCAATTTTTTTTGTTACTGTGAATTGGCTGCATATCTTAAAGCCTGGCAAGATGAATTCTCTTATAATGTTATACTATGGATCTTGTGAGAATCTATGTCTATAAAAAGGGCTAATGACAAAGACAGAGGAACATGAAAACAAACTGAGGAGAGGAGAAAAGTAATGCCGGAAGGTATACAGGATAAAAATAAAAAAGTAAGTAAAAAAAAAAAAAAGCAGCCGGAA
>VUQG01004266.1:0-10503 GCA_015106755.1 Etia nguti
CGTTGATGGGAAGATGGATGGAGCCAAATACAGGGCAATCTTGGAAGAAAACCTCTTGGAGTCTGCAAAAGACTTGAGACTGGGGCGAAGGTTCACCTTCCAGCAGGACAATGCTGGGGCATAAAGCCAGGGCAACAATGGAATAGTTTAAAACAAAACATATCCATGTGTTAGAATGGCCCAGTCAAAGTCCAGATCTAAATCCAATCGAGAATCTGTGGCAAGATCTGAAAACTGCTGTTCACAAACGCTGTCCATGTAATCTGACTGAGCTGGAGCTGTTTTGCAAAGAAGAATGGGCAAGGATTTCAGTCTCTAGATGTGCAAAGCTGGTAGAGACATACCCTAAAAGACTGGCAGCTGCAATTGCAGCAAAAGGTGGTTCTACAAAGTATTGACTCAGGGGGCTGAATAATTACGCACACCCCACTTTTCAGTTATTTATTTGTAAAAAATGTTTGGAATCATGTATGATTTTCGTTCCACTTCTCAAGTGTACACCACTTTGTATTGGTCTTTCACGTGGAATTCCAATAAAATTGATTCATGTTTGTGGCTGTAATGTGACAAAATGTGGAAAAGTTCAAGGGGGCCGAATACTTTTGCAAGCCACTGTAATTCTTTTAACATGATTTTTTCCCTAAAATGAGCGTAAATACACAAAAATGAAAAATTTTAACATTATTTACCTTTTTCGGCTGCAAAAAAATGTGTAATGAGGCTGTTCCAAGATTTTTAAATCAGTATTATTGTTCACCCATAAAACTGAGGTTTAAGGGAAACTGAAAACTGAAACACATGGCATGTCTGTGTATGTATATGGGAGGGTAGTGACAACAAAGTTTCTGTGGGTGCTTGATACAGCCACAAGAACTGTGTTTGCATCATATTTGCATATTTGAGGTTGGCTGTATCTTAGGAAGTACAGCAGGTCATCTACTAATCGGAAGTTTGGTGGGCAGAGCAGACGAAAGACTGCTCCAGTCTGCATTTTACAGTTTGTTTGGACAAGATAATAACCCCAAGTTTGTCTCTAAAGCATCCATAGTAAATGTGAGTGAAAGCACTTAAGGATGAAAAACAAAGTTCTGCAGACTGGGGGAGTTAGGTTTCAAACCACCAACCTCCCAATATGCAGAGGGCTTGCTGTACTTCCTGAGCTACAGCCACCCAGTGTTTGCCCCCTTTCCAATTTCTTGGCTTTTTGTAGGTTTCTCATGATAAATGTTTCAGATCGTCAAACAAATGTAAATATTAGACAAAGTGAACACAAAATGTACTTTCTAAATGAAGATGTTTATTATTAAGGGGAGAAAAAATCTGAATGTACATGACCCTGTGCAAAAAAGTGATTGCCCCTTTCCTTAACCTATTAATTGGTGGTGCCATCCTTAGCAGCAACAGTTGCAATCAAGTGTTTGCAATAACTGACAGTGAGTCTTTTACAGAGCTGTGAAAGAATTTTGGCCTACTCATCTTTCAAAATTGTTGATATCAACCACATTTTTTTCAAGTATGTAGTTTTCAAGCATGAACTGTCTTGACTGTTGGCTCTGGGGACACCCTCCTCTTCCAACTACCAATTAAAGGACAAAAGCAGAAGAATGGTTATGGTTTATTAGTAAATTGCAACAATTCCATAATGTTGTTGCCATTTGGACTTTCATTTAAATATATTTAAATAATTTTTGGCTGATATGTTTTCAGGACAAAAAAAATATCTACAAAATGCACTCTTCCATTAGGTTTTAATCATCTGTTTATTTATGCCACACAGGCTGTTTATTCTTTCTAAATAGGCTACAAAAGCTGGCTCACTCAACCACAGGCACAACGGCTTCAGTAAATATTGTTCGAAATGTAATCACCAAAGGGTTAGGTTTAGGGTTAGAGTTAAAGTTTATCAATATAAATATATCTGGCCCACGTCAAAATAACCTGAACCATACTGGGAAGGAATGCCATATGAATGGGTAAATTAAGCATCATCATCATCATCATCATCGTTTATTTATATAGCACTTTAAAAACACACCTGGTAGATCAATGTGCTGAAAAATACAACTATAAATAGTAAGAATAACAAGGTTGTTGGCAATGGATACTGTCATTGCCAACAACCTTGGCAATGACAGTTTGTGAATCTGTTGTAATTTGACACTGACAACCATAATGAAGTGTCTAGTGAATGTCTATTGTTACTTAATTGTGACTAAATTCTTCCAGTCATAAGTTTTGGTTCTTGCATTGTGACACTCTCCCCAGCCTTTTCTACAGCATCCTGTAGCTCTTGTTGTAGGACCTTTCAACCCCCAAGACTTTCACTAATGAAGTATCCAATATTTTTGTTCCAGCAACATGGTTAGGCATAATGAACTTTTATTTGTAATTAACAAAGTATGTGGAAAAAACAGTCCCCAAACAGAAAGTTGATACATGTCAAAATTTATTTATACAAAAAGCCATAAAAACAATATAATTCACATAATTCACATAATGATTGACATAAGATTTCCTCCACTCATCAATCCAGAGATAGGTGATTACATTAAAACAATCACACAAACTGAAACAAATTTCTGACTGATTCACACTGACCAGTCATATTCAAATACAAACACTTATGAACTACTCTTTACTCAAACATTGTGTAAACACACTTTATAATAAGTGATACCAAAAGACATGTAGTGCACATCTTTACTTTGTTAATGTGAAGTAACTTCACCTACATTTATTTCTCGCCAAGTTTTTTTGTTTTTCCAAACTTTTCCTACACTAAGACACACAACGTTTTTTACATGGAATAAAAACAGTGATATGGAAAAATGACAAAAAAGATGTTTATAGTGCTACAGTAGCGACAAATGAAGACAAGAGTCCTGCATCAACAAAAACAAGTAAATACCAGAGTAAAATCTGTTCATCTGTAAGAGGTTTGCTTTTTCAGCCTTTACTGTAGGTACTTGCATTCACAAGTATCTAAAACAATTTAAAAACATGTGAAACATCATATTGGTTCATAAAACCTACTAGAGCCATAAACACTGGCTTACATTTTCTGTAACACCTTCCTTCTAGAGGAAGTTAGTGTCTTAAACATTTGGGGCAGCAAGGATTTTTTCAGACAGGTAACATGGTTAGGCATTTATAGTTCCTGAACTACTGCTCTGATTGGCTTTTCAGTTCTTACCCACTTAGTGACTAATGTCTTACATAGCCAAACCAAGCTCCTCAATCTTCCAGCCACTGGAGTTTTTTCCAAACTTGTATACAAGCCTCCGGCCATCGACTCGCTCCAGAATCTCCCTCTTATAGTAATACCTGCAGGTGGAGAAGTTTCAGTTACTTGAAGTCCATCACATCGCATATGATCCCGTTCATCACCCGGTGCTCAGTTTAAAACAACGGAGCATTTTACATGGTGAAGTGTACATGTGAAGTAAAGAGTCTTAATGAGCCTGTGATAACAATTTTCTGACTTTTGTGACCTGGAGGAGCTTTGTATCCAATACAACTCTGATTAGTTGGGCTGAAGTTGGGTTCATAGTTAAAGCAAAAGTATCTCAAAAGTATCTTAAATGTGAAGAAGCTGTTACTGCTGTTACTGCAGCATGTGTTTTTAGCCTTGTCACAATAGTTTCTTCTGAATCATATCTGTATAAATTGTTGAGATTGAGGAAGAAGTAGAGGAAGGACTGCTACATGAACTCACCTCATTGCACGACTGAGCTTTTCGTATGTC
Organism: Etia nguti; assembly: GCA_015106755.1. Lineage (NCBI taxonomy): Eukaryota > Metazoa > Chordata > Actinopteri > Cichliformes > Cichlidae > Etia > Etia nguti. The sequence continues at coordinate 3,746 of VUQG01004266.1, forward strand.
ATGCTGCTGTTTTTCTTTTTCTGGCCCCACATCTGAGCCACAGCCTCAGATTTGAGGAACTTAAAGACACCCTCACGGCGGTCCTCCCATTTCATTAGGCCCTGATTCTTTTCTGGGTGGATCAGAATGTCTCTGATGAATTCCCACAGGTGAGTGCCACGAGGTGCTGAAGACAGTGGGATAAAATAAGCTAAATGTCTGTTTGCATGTGCATGCTGTATTAGTATAAAGCAAGCAAGAAGAAAAGACAAATATCTGTGGTCCAGTAAAGATGCAAAATAAATGCAAAATAGAATCTGTAAAATAGTTTCAGTGTTCAGATGCATGCCTACTGAAACTGTTTTACATTATGAGTAAGACAGCATTTGTGGCCTTACCATGTTTGTTTTTCTTTGGATTGTCATATATGTTGCTGCTGTGCTCTCTGCTGACTTTAGGAGGTCGCCCCCGTGGTCGTTTCAATCGGGACTCTCCTTTCTCTGGTTTGATGTGCACTTCTGTCGATGACACGGGGACTTGTCAAAAATGTATCTAAATATAGGGAATGCTTCAAACTTTTTTTCTTTTTTTTTTTCTGTTTACTCACTTGAAATCGGAGGGTAAGAGAACTCGGGGTCAGATTCGCTGCTGCCAGACTCTGGTGAGCCGATGCTTGGAAAGCCAAACATGCCAGCTGAATACATGAGAGATACGTTTTTGATAACATTCTTGAATTTGAAAAGAATGATAACAAGTCTTGACAAACATGAGGATAAAATACTAACTGTTGGAGGAGGAGCTGTACTCGCTGTCAGAATGATTATCAGACAGGTAACCAGTGTCTCTCAGAGGTGTCATTGGTTCCATGGTCAGACTAGTCAGATCATAGTCATCCTGATAGTCAAATTCTCTTTTGTTGACAGCTTCTTCAGCTGTAAGTAGAAATTAGCAAGTCCACTTGTAAACTAGTCCACATAATATGTCAACTTCGAAACATATCTGTACAAGATGTACCTTGACCAATTTTAATTGTGCTGAGTAAAGGAAAGTTTTGTCCAAGGTTGTCCAAGAAGTTGTCCAAGAGCAGACAGGTCTCATTCAGTTCTTGTCCTGATAACATCTGCATCTCTGGGGGAAAGAAAGATTACAAGAAAGAGTTTACATGTATTTTTCATACATAAGAATAATTCTTCCCCACATAACTAGATGTTAAAATTTGTTCAGTTATGTATGGATATTTTTAGCTGTTATTTTTTAGTAAATCGTTCCTGAATAACATAAACATTTTACCAGGCATTTTGGTCTTGTGTTCCTGTAGATTCTGATAGAGGTGTGGGCCAAGCTGCACACCAAAGATCCCAGTCATCTGCTCCCGGTTCATCTGACAAAGGGCGGAGCCATCCATGGCACAGTTTGCAAGACTAAGGGTGTTTGCATCGAACTTGGTCCTCTCTACGTGGTCACTGATCCACTCCAAAACATGATCTGCTGTCCAGTAATTAGGGTTGATCTGCCTGTACCCCTGACCTGCAGTGACAGCCAGGGATTATTTATTATTCCTTAGCTGCGCAGATACAAAGTACACACTAAGCTTTAGCAGAAATTTAGTATATTAAAAAAAACATGATCTTGGTTCATACACACAGGTTTGAATATGACAATAAGGCATTTTTAGTTTAGCTTAACTCTGAAGCCCGTTTCTAAGGTCAAACAAATAGAGTGAAACTGTTTTAACCATGAGGTCACAGCATATTCTGTTTTGCGGTTGTCCTGAGTTAAACATTACTTGCCTGGTAAATCATTAAGTGAGTGTCTAAATAAGGTCAAAGCAAAGGTGAGCAAGCTGGTTGAAGTTTGAAAGAGAGCGTCATGTTTACTGAGAGATTAGTCTTTAGCTGAAACTAGACTGGCCTGGTTAACTAAAGCTTCAAAGCTTCAAAGCCAAAAGACTTAACAATCTTTTGTCTGACACAGATCAACCAAACACATGAATTGTATAACAGTGAAAGGTCAGAAATAACATGTCTCTTCTCACCACCTATGTTGGAACTGTATGCTGGATTGCTGATTTGCAGAGGACTGACGCTGGAAAGCACACGGGCCTGCTGTTGCAGCACATCTGGCAAGCCAGTCTGATACATAGTTAGGTTAGCATGAGTCAGAACAGTGCTGAGGCACGGCGATGACATGGAGACACTGAGAAATATAGAAAATGCTTGTTTACATACCAGAAAAACTAGCAAACAGGAAACCAGCAAACAAAGCTTCTTAAAAGCAGGATAATTGAAGTGTAAATAGAACATTTTAGTTAGGCATGTATATAATTTACCTGATTACAGCACTGGCCACAATATGATGAAACAGAAAGATGTTTTAAGACAATCCAGTGTCAGGATTCTGCTTGGTTCTGCTGTTTGAGTACCGCTGCCCTTTCTGCCTGCTGGAATCTCTGTATCCTCGGCAAAAAAACGCACCTGCTTTTACCTTTGGAGTTTTATAACTGTGGGGGATGGCTTCAGGTAAATTCAGGGGAATTCCACCTGAACATGGCCACGCCTCCATTGCTACTCCTCCCCCACTTTCCTGAGAACTTGATCAGCAAAACAAACCTGCCCTGCCTTTTATTCTTAGCTTATATTTCTACATCATATTTTGTACACTGACTGGGCAAGCTTTAACTGGTTTCCTTTTCGTTAGATTTTTGTTGCTTAACAATTCTGTTGTTCCATTACAGTTCTTCCTCTAGGTCCTTTTTAAAGTACTTATTTTTTAAGCAAGAATTGATTTGTTCATTGCTACTGTTTTTGAATTAACTTGCATATTTACACGTCAAAGTATTGACACAGACACTTTTCACATCAGTGAGGAAGAGGTGTGTGTGATAGACATTTGCAAATAGTCACAGTCTAAAAATAGACACAAAGAGCTGACTGTGTGGATGGGTACCTTTATCAATTTTACCAGTCAACACAGGCCAACAGTGATAAAATAAATGTTATCTAGGTTTTTCAAAGTTCTACTGCACCCAGCTGCCCTGTTTGACACACACTAAGCTAAGTGGTAACCTCATATTTACCTGATTATACACACAAACACACACATGCACAGAGAGAGAGAGAGAAAAAGAGAGAGACAGAGAGAGAGAAATAGCACAGAGAAAGATTTTCATGACAAGAAAAACTCAACTGAACCTTTGTATTGGTGTATGAGGTCAACCTGTATTTTTAGTGTTTTGAACGTGAAAATATGACTTGTACATCCAAAATATCCAACAATAAGTTTTTGCCCTATACATGTGCATTTTTCTATGGGTATAATTAAGCCTTGATGTTCAGGATGACTGACGTTTATTTTATGGACCTGGCTCACATATTTAGCCGGGTTTATGACTTCTGGGCCATGCATGTCTGGCCTAGACTACACTTGTAGACTGCACCAAATCAAGCCTTTTGACCCATGTTTGTGTGGGAACTGAGCTGTAAGTCCTAAAAGTAGCTCATATTAGGCCTAAATGTGTCTGTTTCTAATTTACTTTGATTCAGAAGTCTCTGCCAAGCGCCATCGCAACCACTAAAAGAAACCATACCAGCCAAACTTCTTATCAGTGCAACATGCTCACTGGATAACAGTCACATAGCCTTCAGTTCAATTAATGTTACCAGCAACGGCAATAGCTTAATGAAGTTACGTTCCTTGTTGACTTTAGAGGGGTTGTTTTGTATATAGTCGACTGATCATACTGAAAATGAAGTAAATTATTCTTACTCTGAAACTCTAGGAGCAGACAGCAGTCAGTACACTGTCTTTGTATGCCAGTGTTTCCCTTGCTCCAGTCAGAACTGTACAGTGTCCAGCTCTCTTAACAGCACTGTACCTAGACACTTATAACACAGCTCAAAGTCTAGAGAAGTGTAAACTTAATCCTTACAACAGCAAAGAAATAGTAATGGCCATATTGTTAGTATTAGGTACTAAAACTTGTTTAGATAAACATCAGGGGATACAAACACAAATAGTGTTTGTAATAGTGTTGATAATAATTCCATCCTAATGGTAAGATAGTCAGTATTTTGCAGACACAGTGTGTAAGTAGTCTGTTCAGGTGTCATGTTGCAGAAATAAACAGGTTTTCTGTGTTGCAGCAAACCAAAGCTGCTTGGCCTGGCTCAGTGCTGGTACCTAGTGGTTAGTAATCTGCTGCTAAAGCCTACATACTGTATTTGTTCTGCTAATATAAAAAAAGATCTCATACAATATGGGTTGGCTTGGCCAATACATGGTAGAAATACTGAAATATACAGAAATGTATAGAAAGAAATACAGATACATCATAAAAAATATACCATGGAAATACTGTAGAAAACCAGAGATGTTTTTACTTTTGTATGTCATGGTAGTTTTTGGAAATGATGTTGTTTTCTAGCCTAATTCTAATGATTCCACTGTGATTTATTGCTTTTTTGAAAGGCTTTAAAAAGTGACATGCCATTCTTGTCACGTTTCACGTCATATTAGAGTTTTTTTGTACTCTTTAATCTCTTGGGTGACTGTTTAGTACTAGGGGCTGTGGTCCATTTAAAATAGTGTTTTTCCCTGTACTCTATCATTGATTCCAAAAGTCCTCATGAAATCCAGCAACAGGAAGGTATGTTTTCCACACGGTTGCTGTTCTACCATGTAACTACAATAAAGTATTTTAACTCAGCACAGCACAGATATTCATTCGTATGCAAATAAAAATAGGCATTATGGATTTTATTTTTTTTGACTTAGTGTCTTGAAATGTTTTGCAGTGAAATACAAATATGCTCACAGCAAGAAAAATAACATAGGAGAACACTGGAGAAATGAACTCACAAGTCATTAGAAAGGAACACACAAGTCATATAACCAAATCCTATATATTTTCCAAATTGGCCAGTCAGCATCAGCATCAGCAAAACAAGTAATTGTTGTTGCTGATAGGCCAATAAACAAATCAGCAACAACAACAAAATGGATAGATGGGAGAGCCAGAAACTCACTCTGTATATTCAAGTTAGAATCACAAAGAATAAAGGTGTAAGACCGCAAAAGAACTAATGCATTAGGCCTTCAAGTAAAATGTTTAAAGATTTCTTTTGATGCATGCTTGGGGACATAGCAATAAGTAGACATCTGGTTCAATATTAAGCATGGCAATTATGAAAGCCTGCTTTCAGTGATAGGAACAGAGACCAGACCCGAACACTTCTTGTTTGTGGAAATACTTGTCTCATACTGTTTTTAAAAAGAAATCGCTAGAGCAGTACCAGAAAAAGAACGTGGTTTTCCACTTTAAAAAATTTGACATTTTTCACAGCTCATCTGACACTTGGATCTTCAGTTCTTTGTACTTTGCGTCCCTAAACTTGGCTTTTGCTGGAATCAGAAAACTGAAAAAGAGGGGGAAAAAAATCAGTGTTTTTATGTAATAAACTCTTATAGCACAGAGGTACAGAATTTACTGTTCTCAATGTTGTTCCTGTTTTAACTAGGCTTTGCATCAACATTATTCATAAAGGCATTTTTGTTGCGTGTTAATGACACTCCAGCACTACCATCAGAGCAAAATATCAGATTGATCAGTGTTATTAGGAGAGAATTTAAAGGTCCTGAAACATATCTCTTGTCTCTTGTCATAAAATCAGGGTGAGACGTCACAGGCTCTTATTCAGAGTAAAAAGAAATATTAGGTGTGGACAAGTGGTGACGTGGGTGTCCTATAATCCTATTTCTTACTAGCCTTTGGAATCTGTATCAGTCAGTAATTGCTAAAGAACATTGTTTTCTCCCAGATTTCACAACACTACTCACTCAGTTTCCCCAGTGGATTACAGGAATGCTACAAAACAGGTTTTTGCTTTCATCGCCTGAAGACTAACTGGCAAATTCTTTCATCGTTTTCAATTCATGGTCTTTTTTTTCACCCTTCATTACTCTACCTGGTCTATTGCTAAAGTTGGGGCATTTCGCAGATACTGTATAACAAAAAATATGCCTTTATCCCAAGCACAACCCACATTAAAGTTTTACTATGACCCCCTTTCAAAAATATAGCTTGAATTAATGTAATTAGATTTATTCAAGATACATGATGAAAAATTGAATGGTGTTTACCTATAATTATGTTGCAATATGAACATGACACCAGACATCTCAAACAGCAAAACAATATTAACTCCAAATAAAGAACCCTGTGGAACTCCATAATTATCCTTAGTGTGTGAAGAGGATAGGGCTGGGCGATATGGCCCAAAATTCATATCTCGATGTCCTTTAGCTGGATGGCGATATACGATATATATCTCGATATTTTTTTAAAGCCATAAAGAAAGAACAAAAAGAGAGTTCTTAGTCAAAGCTGTTTCCAAGATCTCACACAGGCACTTTTATTAACATACAGCGCAGATGTACATGAAAAAATTACTCAGAAATAAATTATCAGCATTTATTAAATAATAATGCTCCATAAATAAAATAAAACAATGTTGTTTTTGTACATAACAAAAAGCTCACAATTGTGCAGTCAAAATGTAAAGACGCTGAGCATAATAACAAAGGCAGACAGATTTCGCAGCTGCTCTGTTCCCAAGTTCTACTGTGTGACTGACAGCCTTGAATTTGAAATCCATTTTGTAACCATGTCTCTTACAGGTGCCATTTGTGGTCCTTATACACACACAATACTGTAATATTACAGTAATATTACTCCGTGAGGCTCCTGACTACAGCAGCCGTAATGCTCCGACAATCCATCA
>VUQG01004267.1:0-11895 GCA_015106755.1 Etia nguti
GAGTTATTTGGGCATAACAAGGGGCGTTATGCATGGAGGAAAAAGAACACAGCATTCCAAGAAAAACACCTGCTACCTACAGTAAAATATGGTGGTGGTTCCATCATGCTGTGGGGCTGTGTGGCCAGTGCAGGGACTGGGAATCTTGTCAAAGTTGAGGGACACATGGATTCCACTCAGTATCAGCAGATTCTGGAGACCAATGTCCAGGAATCAGTGACAAAGCTGAAGCTGCGCCGGGGCTGGATCTTTCAACAAGACGACGACCCGAAACACTGCTCAAAATCCACTAAGGCATTCATGCAGAAGAACAAGTACAACGTTCTGGAATGGCCATCTCAGTCCCCAGACCTGAATATTATTGAAAACCTGTGGTGTGAGTTAAAGAGGGCTGTCCATGCTCGGAAGCCATCAAACCTGAATGAACTAGAGATGTTTTGTAAAGAGGAATGGTCCAAAATACCTTCACCCACAATCCAGACTCTCACTGGAAGCTACAGGAAGCGTTTAGAGGCTGTAATTTCTGCAAAAGGAGGATCTACTGAATATTGATGTAATTTTTCTGTTGGGTTGCCCAAATTTATGCACCTGCCTAATTTAGTTTAAGTAACTATTGCACACTTTCTGTAAATCCTATAAACTTCATTTCACTTCTCAAATATCATTGTGTTCATCTACTATAGGATATATTTAAATGAAATTGCTGATGCAAACAACCAATGATTTATAAAGGAAAATAGTGAAAATTATCAGGGGTGCCCAAACTTTTGCATCCCACAGTATTTACTTGGATCCCTGAACATAAAAATTAGTTTTAGTGGTTGAATGTTATGGTTTGGGTATAAAAATTAGATTTTTTTTGCCAAATAAATAATATTTTAATTTTTAGATTTCAACAATTTTTTTTGCCAGATTTCTCAAATATTTGTGCTTTTTTGTTTTTGGTTTTAATGACAGGTGGTCTAATAAATTTGGTAAGCACTGTATGTGAAAAAGCCAACCCTGTTTAGAATTGCATGTGTATATCGACTATATGGACATATATAAAGTCTCTTTCTTACAAATAGTTGTTTCCACTTTTAGTTTTTTGCAAGTGACCATTTTGGTAATGGTTTCCTTTACAGGTTAACAACTATGTGGAGGAAAGAGAGGAGATCAACCTGATTCATCCTGCTAAAAAGCTCCTGTTGTTGTGCCCTGGATGTGTCTGTCTCAGGGAGTCTCTCTGGCCAGTGGACTTGGTCAGCAGCAGCCCAGCCAGCCTTGATCTGAAGCCCTACATTAAAACTCATCACTGTCATCCATCTTACACCGCCAGGTTTGGATATTTATGGGGGTTTTTTTTGTCTGAAATGTCCCATTTACAACCAAAATTTGTCCTATGGGAAATGACCGAGTTCACAAAATGATAAAGTTTACAAAATAAAGAGAATTTGGGTGGGAAATTATACTGCATGTGAGACGTATAAACATAACTGGTGGCAAAATCTTGTGCTGTATAAAATCTTTCATTACTTTCTGGTACTTTTTGGTCAAGCCATTAACTAACAGATTAACTGACACATGCAACTGACGCTACTTGTCAGTTGCATGCATCCCCAAAATACTACATATTTTACATTATGTAACCTGAATGCTTTGGAAATTACAGACTGGATATAACATGAGATATTTAGATTAAAATTGCAAACTAACTTTATTTCCAGGTTTTATCGGTCTTGTAGCCAGAAGACGAAGTTGGGTTCCCTGCTAACCGGAGCACTGCTAGAGGCCACACTCGTGCTTGGTGCTCGGACGGCATTCCTTTACCCGTTGCCCCAGTGCCCCAACAGCCACGCTGTCTTGAAAGGTAGACTTCATGCTGTTGTTTGCATGCACGTAATCTTGGGAAAATAACTTAATGTGATATATGTGCATCTTAAATACACAGACAGGTGACATATTAAAGGAAAAAAAATGAAGTTAAATTATGCTGTGGAGGACATTTTTGCTGGTGGGGTTTGATCCCAATCTTCCTACTTGTTCTGAGTGAAATATGCTCTCTGCTATAATGGCAGTGTCCGCATCCACAGGACATCAGATGCCACAGAAAGGTTGGAGAAGTACAAAAAAAAGTGACCTATTGCTATACTATTTGCCATCATCATCTCAATGCGAACAAAGAACTTTGGAATATTTTGGACAGCGCTGTCCACCATCATCAAAACACAGAATGAGGCAGTATCCTTTGGAAGAGTGGTGGTCACCCATCCAGTGGAGCTCCAGAGACTTGGAGGATCTATTCCAGTGCACACTGAAGCTGTTCTGGCAGCATGTGGTCGTCTAACACCATACTAAGACACTTTCTGTTGAGATTTCCATTAATTTGACACCTGTCTCAACATTCTAGGATAATTGGCTCTTATTTCTGCTCATAAGATAATAAACAGAGGTGCACAAATTGGATCCCAAGTGAAGCGGGAACTTCTGGGATTCTCATTATTCCCCTGCGGTCTATTGCTCCCCTCGTTTTCCTCCTCTCTGCACTTTTCCCACATGATTCCTTATCCACAGCGTGATCTGGGTATGTTGGGGTCTGTAGCTGATCCCAGTGGTTGGCCTTTTCCTCTTTCCATTCTCTTTTATTTGCCTTGCTGTGTTTTCTCCCTTCACATAGCCCTCACCGTCTCCCCCTTTCCCTTCTATTCTCTAATTTAGATACACTCATGCTCAAGTGGTTTAAGAAAGAAAGAAAAACTTCCAGACATCACAGAGTCTACACAACACTCATTACACACACGTCAGGTTATCCGAAAAGAGGCGATATGCACTTCAAACATGCTTGCGCTGCTCCCCAGAAAAGCTTAGGAGTCACAGCATGATACACTTACATTCCAGCTTTTTATGCAGCAGAGTATCATCAAGCTCTGCCCCTTAAATGCTTTGAGGAGTAAATTAAAATGTCAGTTGTGAGAAAATAAGACAATAAGCTAAATTCCATCGTGCATATAGCGTTTCACCTCTTTTTCTCACTCTCACTCTTTTTCCTAGTCTCCACATGACTTCATTGTCCAGCCAGTCAGGTTGTCGGTCAGTTGTTCAGCTGTCTGTCTACCTTCTCAGCAGAGATGTTACGTATGACTTAAATGTAAGCCAATACTGTCATTAATTTCCACTGGCAGTGAGACAGCGGACAGGCTGTCTCTGACAGGATCAAGGAGACACACACACACTCAGATGCACACACAAGTATGCAAACACATTTTTCTGTTTCTTTCTTTTTGATTTGCTCTCAGTCGTGTTAATAATAATAAAGCATTCGTTTTTGTCAGGCCAGCTTTTTTGAGGCAACACACATTCGCACACAGATGCACGCTTACACAGTGCATATCTTTAACATGACACACTGTTCTGTTTTAATGGGTGTTACAGGAAACAGAATTGAGCCAGACACGCGCACACATAGCAGCTTAGAAGTCTTGCTTATGCATAGCATGAACCCCCGCCTGTCAAAACTTGTAATCAAGCAACAAAGTTAGTTACCCATAGCCATGTTATTATGCTTTTAAATAGGCATGTGTTGCTATTCTGATGTAATATATTTATTGAATCTAATTTGAATGATTTTATATTTAGAGTTTAGTTTATTTTTAGCTCAGAGACGATGATATCCCTGTAACAAACACATGCTGTAGTTTTCCTGTTTTAAAAGCTCTGAAGCACTTACGAGCCTAGAAGTAAGGAGTGCTGAATCGAAAAGTCCGAAGTGGTCTTTATACTGTAAAATTGGCCTCGGGTAAGGCATTGACTCCCCCAGCTGACATTTTTTGTTCAGGGCACAGGTTTAAAGACGTGAAGGCTAAAGTGATTATCTGATGTCATAAAAGACATTTTATTATCCCGAGTTTGGGCAAGTTCTGCGTTAAGTTTCAAACTTGGATAGCGTTGGTGTTGTTATTGCTTTCTTACCATTTTTGGTATTGTTCCTCTCTTCAGTGCTCTTACCTGATTCTGGTCTTTATGTTTTTTTAAAAAGCTTTACAATCAAAGTTATGTAGCTGTAAAAGTAACTAGCAAAGTAAACAATACATATGCAGACATATTTACATATTTATTGCAAAATTCTTTCCTTAATTCATTGCTTATGCACATTGTGTGTCCACTATATGTTTATATTTAAAGTATGGATCTCATACCTGATGAGCTAAAGATCGAGATTATGAGAAGTTTACTGTTCCTAGTGTTTTCAGACTATATAAACACGACAATTTTAGAATTTTAGATACAGATTATATATGTTGAAACTTGTTCTGTGTCTCTGCTACAAACGCTCTAAATGATTGCAAAGATGATTGCTGGACTAGCCTTGGTGTATTCTTAGTTTTTCTATGAGTGCTGAAAGGTGGTGTGTTTGTGGAAGGCTTCTTTACACGCCACTGTCGCGCTAAAGAAATTAAAGGGCTTTGCTCGTTCCTCAGACATATATTTGTATAAATGCGTTATGTTTTTCTGTCGCATCAACATTTGGTTCTCAAACTCATGTTGGCATGCGTTTGAGCCAGCGTGACAAGTTGTTGTGAGGGGAAACGTGTGACACTTATAAACACAAATACTGGCATTTGGAAGCAGAAGGGTAAGGACAAGGTGGTTTATGCTGCTAACATGCTGGTAAAGAGGACCAATGGAGATGCTGGTAGTTAGAGTTGCAGTTGTTTATGTTTCGTTGCGCTCGTCTTTATGAAATGTGTGAACCTTGACGCCGGATCAGCTGATGCCAAGCGTTGTTGATGTTTGATATATGAAAATGCACATATGTGATTATGTGCTTCTGTATACATTTTTTGTTTTTGTTTGTTGTTGCATACAGCACATGCAAAGATATTTTAAAAGGATCTCAAAACATTCAGGAGCTAACCCACGCTACGAGCTAAGATGTTACATTAGATGTGTACCATTTTCAATCCGCTTCAGAGTACAACAAATGTAAGATGTGCAACACTGGAGTCTATGGAAAGTGAGGCAGTAAAAGGCAGAAATTAAATCAGTCAGAATTTCTCATTCCACTTCAACAGCAGGAGTAAAACACCAATAAATGAACAAGAGCTTTGACTTTGATTAGGCATTCACGCATAGATTGCATGTTGCCAGTGCAATTGCTTTCAAAAATGACAAAATAAAACAACAATTGACAAAAGTATTTCAAAACCACCGAGCTACCGATCACAAGGTTCTTTTCTTCACCAAACCCGGGCTTGCAGATGAGTCAGTTTCATTCTCACATCCTGATTCAGCAGATAACTCGACTTACACAACTCTAGCCTCACTTTAGCCCTATTTGCTTTTTTTCTGAGTTGTTTAAGAAGGCTTCTTAGATCCACGGGCTTGACTGAAGTGTTGCCTTAGCGAGTCAGCCGGCTAACACAAGATTTGTAATTGCAGAAAACAGGCTTGATTTAACGCTCGATTGATGCACACAGCTTGGGTTTGCAGGGATGAAAGTTCTCTCATTAAGCTTTATTATTATGTGTTGCTTTATTAGTGGGCTTCAAGTGTATACTTGTCTGTTACAGCTACTAGATTTAGATATAATATTTAAATGCGTTTACACATTATCATGGCTGTGTTAAATCAGTAGTCTGCTGAAGACTGATGTATTTATTCCTCCTCTTAATCCTAGCAGGTTGTGTAAATAGAGTCAAAACAAAATATATTCCTTAAATATACACATACTCTGCTTAAATGTGCGATCCTTCAGGACTGTGAAGTAGGTGTAACTCTTCAAATAGTGTATGTGTAATCCTGGCACTAAATGTTTACGTCTGCGGTGCTTTTTCCTCTTAAAGCATACAGACTCGGAAAAAAAAAAACTCAACTGAAGACCAGTGGGATTTAGCCATATTTATGTCAGCTCTAAGTGGGGGTTGTTTAAAGTGATTTTCTTGAGATCATTTCCTGCGTTGTACTGCTCAGAGTAAGTGGCTTTAGTTTACAGGCTGCCATCCTTCTAGCTCAATGTTGGTGTTTCTTTCTCCTTACTTTTTTCATTTTCTTTCTTCCTCTCTGTTGTCATTGTACATTGTGTTGCTTTTAGGACCCATTGACAGCAGATGTGGTGGGGAATCAAAGGGAAAGGAGCTCTCAAGGATTACAAAAACACATATTGTTCGTATGCCCATTACAGCTAAATATACATTGACATCCCTATTGTGACATGATACACGCACAGTCATTAAATCTTTTCACTTCTAAAGCTTAAAATACTGCTTCGTTATTTATTTCTTAATACCTGATGATTAATGCAACAAAAGTAATTTTACCTAAAAAAGTTGTAAAGGACATAAAAGGGAGCACAGCTGTGTAGATTTCCCAAGTTTTTAATGATCTATATATTGTTGTATGACTTATGACAGAGTAGTGGTATAGTGTGCTGGGTCTGACTGTAGCGCATGGCTGAGAACTATGTATAGTGTCAGTGAAGAGGGGGTGGGAGACACAGAGAAACAGAGATTGTGTGTAATAAGAGAGAGCGCAAGCGAGAGAGTGAGAGGAAAAGAGAAGTGCGTGTAGTCAGGAGACATCGAGGAAAGACCGCTTCGGTGATGAGGACATGCAGTGAAGCTGAGTGACTGAAAGAAAGTAATAGGTAGAGAGAGAGCGTTAGAGAGAGGTCAAGTTGGATATGGAGTAGGTGAGAGAGAAAGCGAGAGAGAGAGAGAGAGAGAGCACACAGGCAGCTGCAGGAGAGACGGGACTGGCGGCTCAAATGTGGACGAGTGTACCTCGGTCAGCCCGGTACTGAGCTGTCAGTGTGGGAGGCAGCGTGGCCAGCTGTAGCCAGCAACCATGAAGCACTCTCACAGAATGGACTTCAAGATGATCAGTGAGTAGGGGAAATGTGAGTTGCAGTGCAGAGCTGTGTCTTCACACAGTTGAGAAGTGAAATTGTGGCTTTCTGCTGGTTTCAGTGACTCAGTGGAGCGCAGTGAAAATGCAGTTTTGCATGTGCTTTGTGTCTGATTCAGATCCTCTGCCTTCATTCAGTTGTTGACAGAGAGAACATGTTGATTTACTGCTGATTGACTTTTCATACTTCATTGTATCATATCGTGTCCGTTGGTGACATATGTTGTCAGCAACGGACGTGTTTTCTTTATTACTTTACTTAATTATTTAAGTTTCATTATTAGTCATTTTAACCTAGAGAATCTCATGGAGTGTGTGGCTGCTATTACTACTTCTGTTCTTGCTTTCTAATTGGTGCAGAATGCAGGCATACACTTTCAGCAATGCAACTGTCTTGTGGTTTTATTGTGTGAGGTTCAAAGCTGTTCAAAGCAACGTCTACATTTATATATGTAATTTTAAATTGCTTACTTATAAGTGAATGCGTATGTCACTAAACACAAGTGAGGCTTTTTGTATAACAAGACTCCTTAAATTCAAGGTGTGATAATGACCAACTCTTATTGGCTGTTGTCACAAAATTGAGGCAGGGGGCAGTAGAAAATGCTGATTTCAATTTTTTAAAAAGTCATTGTGTTTAAATATTTGACGGATGATGCGAACTTGTTGAAGACTGTGCATGAGAAAGTATTCTGCATTTTGACGTATGAAAAGCTGCAGAAATTAGGCTTACTTCACATTGAATTGATCCTTAAAGTAAACACTTGAACACTTTATTTTTATAACTTAGAGGTTTGTTTTTCTCTCTCGCGGTACTTCTCAGTGTTCATTACTCATTCACAGTGTAACTCAATTACCTGAAAGTTTTAATAAGCAACAACAGTTAATACGGTGTAACTTTATGGACCTATTTGCTTGATTAGCTTGAACTTTACCTTTGTTTTGTTTTTTTCCTAGTCCTCACTGAATGTTACACTTACATCTGCACCTCGTTCTTTGTGTGTAAGAGAGTTCATATCCGATCCCAGCTGTATACTCCCTGATAAGCCAGCAGCAGACAGATCAGTGCTCGCTGCTGCTGCGGTGTGTCTGTGAATTTTACTGCAGTTGTGAATTCCAAGTACTTGCACTGTGTATTCTTGAGTGTTTATGTTTGCTGCTGTGCAAGTGTTAGTTTGTGCTCTACTACTGTGTACTACTGCTTGTTGATTTTTCTAGTGTGAATCGGGCTCACTTCTTTGTATTTTCATGTGTATATGCGAAAGCAGGGGAATATATTGAGTCATTTCATGGACTGAAGGTCTGGTGAGCCAGTAATTGAACCAAGGACCATTGAGTTTAAGGTTTCTCGCAGATACAGTACTGTGCAAAAAGTGAAAAGAGCTACTCTGCATTTCTTTATGTTTTGCTAGAAGATGGGAAATAGGAGCAACAGTTTGTTTAAACTTGTGCAAACAAACATGGAAATACAGTTGTACAGTTCTAACGAGCTTGAACGTCAATATTTGGCATGAGCACATTTATTCTTCAACACAGCCTGAACTCTCTTAGTCAAACTTTCTTGTAATTTCTTTAAGTAGTCTTCAGGAATAGTTCTCCAGGATTCTTGAAGGACATTCAAAGCTCTTCTTTGGATGTTGGCTCCCTTTTGATCCATCCTCTGTCAAGATGTTCTCACAATGCTTCAATACTGTTGAGGTATGAACTCTGGGGAGTCCAATCCATGACTAATAATGTTCCACCGAGTGTGTTTTTTTGTTTTTTCTCAAATCCATGTATGCTTTCATTGCACTACCATTTTGTCAATTCAGATCTGACTGTATTTTTCTGTCTTTATAATTTTCAAAATTGAACCAGTAGTTGTTCCTCCATGTTTTAGAGATGGTTGTAGACACTCACTGACAATTACTGTTTGACTGTTTGAACAAACATTTCATATTTAAATTCATCACAACATCAGGCCTGTTGCCACTGATTTTTAGTCCAGTTCTTGTATAATATGGCATACCTTTTCTCCCAGGTTCTCTTCCTTAAGAATGGCTTCTCGACAGCCACTCTTTCATTCTGATGAGGCTTTGGACATGACTTTGATACTGTTCAGCTGCTGTTAATGTTGTTTTTCTTTGTTTTTTCCTCATGCCTGCTGCTTCTTTTGTCCTCTGCTTTTCTAGTTTCCGCAAATATTTTTAAGGAAACACTGCAGACCTTGCTAAGCTATGACAAGTTTTCACCTCGATGGTGCAAATGCTTAAGGAAACAATTTAAAACTGGTTCTTTAAGTACTTTGGCTTAATAAGAAATAAACAAAAAAAACCCCAAACTTCTATGAAAATGATCAGGTACAAGTACTGTAGTGAAAAGCGCTGTCAAAAACTTTAAAAGACCTTCAGAAATTTAGGAGAATTATTGATCAAGACCACTTAAAAAAAAAAAATACAAGAAGGTCTGGATACTGAGAAGCAAATTTTTTTTTTTTTAAAGAGGGGCAACTCAAGACTTTTGCACAGTAATTAAAAAATAGCATGTTTCCAAACATATTGGTGATATATTTATAGGACACGTTTGTGCAACACAAACTGCCTTAGACCTTAGACCAAAGCTGTTTGTGCTGCACCTGCTTGCTCAAGTATGTAGGGCACATGGAGAAGTTGTCATCAGCTCTAAACGTACTTCTGAGAACAGTACATGCAGTGTGTGTGCATGTTCTTGGCTGGCAAACAATCATGTTCAAGGTTCATCTTGTTTGGTTAGTATAAATAAACGTGATTCACTCAAGAAATGCTTCTCTCGTTTCTTTTCGTGTTGATTGACCATTTGGACAAGAGTCTCCTCGTGTTGCTTCGGTTTGCATTGGGGTGAAGCTCTCGAAGCATGTGCTCACTGCATGTAATCAATCAGTGCTGGTTGATAAGATTGCTAAAATGTGATGATCATGACTGAAATAAATCGGTGATGTCGCAAAAGTAACAAAAGTTCCAAGCGTTAATTTGAAATTTAAATGTGTGATAAAACTGACTTATTTAACTTTTAGTTATTGATACTAACTGAAAGTCTGTTTTTGATGTATCTAACACAAACTCAAATCCAATCCAATATTTATAGAGCGTGTTTTGAAAGAGCCACGGTTGAGTAAGGTGCTGTTCACATTATAGGGCAGGCAAAAAGAAGAAGAAGAATATATCACAGCACGGAAATGTGATAAAATCAAAATGTAAATAAAACAAGTGAGATAAACCTGATACGTTTAAAACAGAAGACAAAACTAGAATATATTTTAAAAAAACCAACAAACCAAAGCCAAAGAAAATCTGCACTTCAAACATTGTCATTTCCCAGCTGTCAGTGGCATGCTTATTTGTTAAAAGTGATGTTTAACCATAAAAAGGACGTTCAGCCCATGCACTTGATCCACAACTGTATTTAGAATGCAAACACACACACACACACATATTTATATTCCGCATGCATTATAGATGAGGAAGCTCATACATAAAATGCATGGGGACATCATGGTCATTTAAACCGTGTTCGTGCTCTTTCAATGTCGTGATGCATGTTCAGTTTAACCCATCAGTGTTCCTCAAACTAACGATTACGATCTGCAATTTGTAAGCGGCCTATTTTCCTCAGTCCAATCTAATCCACAGCCTTCTTCCACTGAGTAAGTTCTCCGCGTGGTTGTTTATTTTTTGTCACTGTTGACATAGTACAGTATATGTGCAGCTTTGCCCGAAGAATTCAAAGAAAGCGTGCCCGAAGCAAGCTAAACAAATGTTACCATTTACTTTGACAGAAAACAAAGATTGTCACCTCTTTAGGATTTGGATGTTTCTTTCTGTTTTAATGCACATTTGCATTTCATTAATTCTGCATAATCTCTTAAGACCTTTTTTAAATTTTTTGTTTTCCCTTCGCTCCCTTGGCTGACAGCTTTGTCCATCTGTGTGTTGTCTTGTTTAAAGGGATGAATAAATGAATGATTGAGAACACTGCATGGTCATGAAATTCATATAGCTAATTTGAGGAGTGTCTCAATTTCCACTTCACAAGGCTTGCTTGCAATAACACTTCTGGGGTAGAATTGTGGAGATTGAATATATATGACAAAAACTATCACTGTCATTTTAATTATTTAACACAAGTTTACTGTTTTAAAGTCACCTAATGGAACTGATGTTTACAGTTAGTTCATTCTGATAGAGCTTATAAAAGTATCTGTATTTTAGCACATCTGTACGAGGAAACAAGAAGAGAAAACCCGAGCACCCGAGTTTCATATCGACTTTATGTTATATAGGCTTTGGACTAGATTCAGCCTTTTCAGTTTCTGATCTTTTTATGCAAGGTAAAATGGTTTTGTTTCACAGCATTTGTGTAAAGTGGCATGTTAAAAATGGGATAATATTTATTCTACGTAATCTATCTATGTGAGCCGACTCTTCAAGCCACATTTCTCTTTTTCACCTGTCAAATTATTTCTATTCTGATTCATTAAATGCACAAGTGTCCTTGAAAAATGTGCTCAGGCCTTTTACTGTGTAATGCGCCATCATTTATAACTTGCAGTTCTGTCTCTCCGTAGGACATTTAAAGGATTTAGTGTTTTATGCTGTCTCTCTAACTGTGATAAATAGCTACAACTTGCTCTGCAATGTAAACTATAAACTTTCCAGCTATTTTACTGATTCCTTCCTTCCTATCTGTCTTCTTTCTTTCATTTGCTTTGTTAATTTTTCCCTCTGTTTCCACTATCCTACTGTTTTATTGCTTATGCAAAGTAGTTTTGCCAGGTTTTTTTTCATGCTCACCTGATATTTTCCTGCTTCCCTACTTTTTATTTTATTGGTTAAATTATTTATCCTTTCTTCCTGCTTCCCTTCCTTCCTCCTTGTCTCCTATGCTTAGTGTGTCCGTCTTGTTATTCCCCCCCCCCCCCCCCCCCCCCCCCCCCCCCCCCCCCCCCACCCCCCCCCCCCCCCCCCCCCCCCCCCCCCCCCAACCCACCCCCCCCCA
>VUQG01004267.1:20001-33705 GCA_015106755.1 Etia nguti
CAACAACCATTAAAAAAAAAAAAAAAAAGAAGACCTCAGAAAACTATCGAAAGCACTTTATGCGTTCTTTTTTCCTCCATCTCACATCCTCTCTTCGTTCTTTGTTTCCTGCTCCCCTTCTAGTTCCCTTTCATTTAAGACGACACCAGAAAAAAAACATGTTTTGTAAGTTGTTTCACAGTAAAAGTTACTGGAATTTGAACAATGCTTGCTATCATCAGTATGTTTCAGATTATGGTTTAATTAGAAGCATGAGCAATGAAGTGAAGGAATGAGCAGTGACTAATGCATGGTACTTTTTTTTTTTTTGCTTGATCAAGCCAATGCCTGCAGGATAGGTTCAGTTTCTGTTTGGTTCTTCTTACTTGAGATGCAGGTCATTTTTTATGTCTGATTGCTTTTTAGAAGTATAATGAGTCCTATGAATCCAGAGATGGGCATTTGGAAAATCGCCTTGGAAATCAGCATGCAAAAACTTTAAGATCCAAAGACTTTTTGCCTTTTTAAACTTTCTTTCCAATCCCACCTGACTCCTGTCCGTCTTCAGATTCACGGTCGGAGACTTGTCGGATTCAGACGGTGACTTGTCTACCGAGCCGGTGGTGAAAGAAGTGGAGTTTCAGGGGACCGAGGAGACGCACAGAGCTTTTAGCCATGGCACGGAGCTCATTCCCTGGTAAGAGGCTCAAGCACACATGCAAACACATGCAGCTGTTGGTGCCTCAGCAGACGTGCGACAAACTCTGTGTTGTCTTTTTCCAGGTATGTGCTGTCACTACAACCAGACATTCACCAGTTTCTGCTGCAGGGCGCTACGGTCATTCATTATGATCAGGACGGCCATGGCAGTGCTCGCTGTCTGCTGCGTCTACAGCCTGATAATACAACACTCACTTGGGGTAAATTGCAAGAGTTTAGTATTAAGAAATTTGACCTCATCTGCTTTTAACTGCTAACTAGGATTGATTTGTTAATGAATTTACCACAAATTCATGTCTTAATTTATTTTCTCCAAAAGTAACAAAATGTCTCAGTTATTATAATAATAAACTACTGAGTTATTCAGCAACCTCGTTCTTCATGAGTCGTATTCATATAGGATTCCAGTTTACCAGTGTAAGAGGGTGTGGGAGGCTTGATACGCTGAAATCACTGCATCAATCCTTTCTTTTCTCAGAACTTTTTAACAAGAGCATGTTTATACCTCAAACAGACGAGACCAATTTCCTCTCTCATTGTTTCTCTTTAAACAGATTTAAAGGGCATTATATAAAAAGTATATTTCCCGAGTCATTTAATGTTTTAAATGTGCTGTACGTGTTTATCTACAGAATAAAAGCCTCAGTTTAAACTGCTTGTAAATTTGTGCGTTCATGCAAGGGCTCTTCAATTTCCGTTTGCCGTTACCGCAGCTCAAACAGTCATAAATATGTTGATTTACGGCAGGTAAACCTCAAAGCGGAGGCCCTTCCCCCGCAGAACAACCACTGGGATTGGGGCAGCCTGTAGTGGCTGGGCTAGCAGAAGGCCTGCTGGACCTGGGAATAGTGAAGGTTTGTTATAAATAGAAATCTTGTTTAGTTATGTAGATTTTAAAAACCTTAGATTAGCTTTCAAGTTCGTAACTTTGTGTTTATTTGAATGCGCAGGCTGTGTTTCTGGGCCATCAGGGTGTCGATGTTCATGCTGTATGTTTGCAAAACAAGCTGAGCCAGATGACGGTGGAGGAGAATGGCCTCAGCCTTCTGTATGGTCTGAGTACCACAGACAATAGGTTGGTGCCTTTTTATAATCTATTAGGATTTAAATGCACTTTTGTATGGAGTTACTGTTACACCGCTAAAACATTTTCATTTTACTTAAAACTGTAACTAATCTCCTGACTGATGCTATTAGACTTCTGCACTTTGTGGCCCCCAATCACACGGCACAAATGCTCTACAAGGGCCTGTCGGAGTTGGTGAATGCAACCAGGAAATTAAAGAAGTTTCCTGACCAAAGGTTGCAGTGGCTGAGGAAGCAGTATGTCAGTTTGTATCAGGTAAAACTCTAAAAGTACATGTCTCTCTCCCATCAATTTTTAAATTATTATTATTATTGACAATGACAGTATTTCATAAGCCTGTAAAAATGTTAAGCGCACAAAGAATGATGCGAAGGGTGAAAAGAAGTGGCATGTGTTTAATTAACAGTAACATTTGTGTGCGTCGTCTGTTCTAGGAGGACGGCAGGTATGAAGGCCCTACACTAGCCCACGCCATTGAGCTTTTTGGGGGTCGGAGGTGGAATATGGGTACAGGTGGTGGAGACAAGGTTGGAGCCCAGAAGAACAACCCTCTGTCGAACGAGAAGGCCAAGAAGAAGAAGAAAGTTCTTGTCAGGGTCAGTAAATTGACCGTTTGCTGTAGTCACGCCTGCTAATGAAAGTTGAGGGAGCAAGAAAAACTTTACTGCAGTGCTTAACAGTGAATCGGTTTTCCATCAATATAAAGCTGGTCTGACATCCTAAGAGCTATTTGAATTTCATTTTAAAAAGCTGTGTTGCAGTTATTGCTCTCCATCTACCTTTTTCCGGCCACCTAACACTGATTTAGGTTTTTCACAGACTCAATTTTAGCATCTTGTCTTTTTTTCCCCCCACACCTTTAACAGGGAGACAGTGGGGATGCAACTGATGACGAGATGGTTTCCAGGAAAACACGGAGCTGTAAAGAAGGACTGTATCGAAACGGACCAGAGTCTGACAGCATCGACCAAGAAGATCCAGGTGACGTTACCTCACTCATGGTAAAATGTAGACGTTACAAGGCCAGATCAGTTTATTTAAGTTTTTTCTAGAAACCCGACCAAATGCTTCAGATCTTATAATTTTCTGTCTGTGTGAGCGATCTTTATTCACACTCAACGCTCTTTGCCTCCACAGAAGACAGCATCCCCGGACCACTCTCCCTCTCATCCAGTAAAAGCCCCGGATTGCTATCCTCTTCCTCTTCTTCCTCCTCTTCCTCCAGCATGGCAGGGTCCAACCAGACCCGTCCGCAGTCTTCTCCAATCCTTTCGGGAAATGCTAAATCCCAGCCAGGGTATGTGAAAAATGACTGTAGCGGGGCAAGTTTGACCCCACTGACATCTAACACTATTTTTTTCCATCCCAGCGAATATATTTTTCCTTTTCTTTGGGGCCTGCAGGGCATGGAGCAGCAGATCGTGGCACGGCCGGGGTAAAGGCTGTTTCAAAGGCTTTCAGAATCTCATGATTTCTGACAGCACAATGAGCTTCATTGAGTTTGTCGAGCTTTTCAAATCATTCAGGTAAATGATCCGATGTTGTGTTTCTTACATTTCTGGTGTGCTTTAATAAGATTTCATGTTTCACATATGCTGTATGCATACTGCACATGCTCTGTGCAGTACTTTTGGAGCTCAGGCCCTCTTGTTATATAACTATAATGTTCTTATCAATAGTAGCTAAAGACAGTGATAAAACATATGCAATAAAAAATACCTCTCAAGGTTATCGTGCCAAGGGCATTTTCCAAGCATTCTTCATAATATTCAGCTTGCATGAATTCTTCCCCAGTCAAATGGATGGACACACATCTTTCGCCTAGACAAGCAAAGGATTGTTTCATTTTAGCCCTTCTGCATTTCTTAGATTGCAGAGTGTCCTCTCATCTGCTGCCCAGCAGATTTCTTTTAATTTCTTATAAAGACAAAAGCTCTTGGGCAACTCTTCAAACTCTCGCTTGTAAAAGAATTTTAAAGGCAAATAAATGTATTTCTGATTGGGTGGCCGCCTCCTCCCCAGTTCAAGTGGCATGGCTGCAAAGCTGAAAATTAAAGGAGAGCTATTGTACTGATTTCCATTTACATTTTTTTTTTTTCCTAGACTCTAGAGTAGCTTTGCATGATTCCCAATTTGAATTAATCCTTATATCTTACTCTTGGAGCAACTCCTGAGTTCATCTTCTGCCTGACACAAGCTTCTCTCCCCTGACCATATTAGGGATATCCACACTTATTGACATTATACAGATAAGCCAGAGCTTTTGGCTCACAGGGATTGCTTGCGTCTACACTTACTATTTGAAACTCATGTTTGATTTGAGACTCTTCCATTGTGACAGTATATGTATAAAAACCCCTTTATATAATTTAATTTAATATACTAAGGGCATGAGGACATGATCTGCTGCTAAAACTGGACTCCACTCTGTAATTTGTTTTTCAACAGTATCCGAAGCAGGAAGGACCTGAAGGAGCTGTTTGACACCTTTGCTGTCCCCTGCAGTCGCTCAAGCCCAGAATCATGTCCTGTTTACACCAACCTCAGGATAGATGACAAAGACACAGGACTGCAGCCAGACCTTGGTAAAAGATCAAAGAGAAGTTACAGAAGTCAAAAACATACATACCTCTTTCTCTTTTACTCTAAATCTCTCCCTCTCCTCTGCAGACTTGCTAACCCGTAACGGGTCGGATCTCGGCCTGTTTATCCGGACCAGGCAGCAGATGTCCGACAACCAGAAGCAGATTTCAGATGCCATCGCAGCAGCCAGCATTGTGACCAACGGGACGGGGGTGGAGAACGCGTCGTTGGGCGTCTTGGGACTGGCTATCCCTCAGCTCAATGACTTTTTAGTTAACTGTCAGAGAGAGAACCTGAGCTATGATGAGATTCTCAGTATTATACAGGTAAAGTCTGGATTCTTCAATTCACAATTTCAAATCATCTTCATGGGTAGGGGGAAAGATGAAGGAAGAAGAAGGAAAAAGGGACTCACCAACTTTTCTTTCTCTTGCAGAAATTTGAGCCTTCATCAAGCATGAGACAAATGGGTTGGATGTCATTTGAAGGTTTTGCAAGGTATAGAAAAACAGGAGTTCTTATAGATCATTATACTTCAAAGTGCATAAAAATCTAAATGTATAGAGCACAACATAAAAGTTGTCACAGTTGTAGGAAGCCTAAGGGGGTAGCTCTTGATAAGTGCTAAACTTCTACCGACTCCCTTTTGGACTTAAAACATTTATTTACACCATTATGAGTTTGTGTATCGCTGATACAGCCTCATTGATGCATCTTTCTTTTATATTTTATTTTAATTTTTTTTTAACATGCTTCATCGCGTGTTGTTGGCATCCTTGTCTCTGTATCAGGTTCCTGATGGACAAGGACAACTTTGCTTCACGTAATGAGGAATCTCAGATGAATCCAGAGGAGCTGCAGTACCCTCTGTCTTACTACTACATTGAGTCTTCTCATAACACCTATCTGACTGGGCACCAGCTCAAAGGGGAGTCCTCCGTTGAGCTTTACAGCCACGTAAGCCGGATCGTTTTTTAACCAATCCCGCTGAGATTGTCTCGTTTGTTAAAAACTGCCGCTTACTTGTGAACGTCTTGTTTACTTAGGTGCTCCTGCAAGGCTGTAGGAGCGTCGAGTTGGACTGCTGGGACGGAGACGATGGCATGCCTGTTATTTACCACGGCCACACACTCACCACTAAGATACCCTTTAAGGTTTGAAATGCACATGAATAATTTAATTCAAAAAGGAGAAGTAGATTGTTGGGGCATCAGTCGCTGGCTCTCTGTACGGCCCGCTCCCATACCTCATCTCATGGACTCGGTGGAAGCCTCTAGACCGAATCCGCATCTTTAAACACAAGTGCTCTCTCAGTGGTGACGGATCCAGAGAGGAATCCCAGAAAGCCAAACGAATTGTGTCAGCGTTATTTATTTTATGTAATCTGATTTGGGGCCTACAGCTGCATCTAATTTGAAGCTGTTACTCAAAACCGTTTGAGTTTTATTGTCACATATTTGACTTGCAGTGCTTTTATCGACAATTTCTTTCTTTTCATCTTCTCTCCCGTGGTCCTTCAGGATGTGGTGGAAGCAATTAACCGGTCTGCGTTTGTCAATTCTGATATGCCCGTCATCCTGTCCATAGAGAACCACTGCTCCCTTCCTCAGCAACGAAAGATGGCTGAAATCTTCAAGGTATGAAGGCAGCCTAGTCTTGTCTCTGTCCTTAGAGTTACTGTGTTTCTTGTGTGTCTTTAATTTAATTTTCCAGTTACTGATTAGTAACCGAGACAGATGAGAATGCCACTGAGCAGATAAAAGCGAAAACTTCTTTTCAATTGAATTGGACATCTCATAGCGCGACTGTGAGGTAACGTATAAATTCACCCAATTAGAAGCTTCGTCCGTCTTTGTTTAAATCTCAGAGCGACACTAATTTGTGGCAGAGGGAAAAATTAACAATAATAAAATAGGAGGAACTAAAATCAGAGGGTTTAGTTAGGCAGCCATGCTCCTTGTTCAGCTATTCTATCCTTTATATTTAGGGAATGACATTCCCTTTCAAGTAGGCTCGTTTGTTGTACGACTCCACTCATTTGATTTCCTTGACCCTTGTTTTTTTCAGCTGTTCTGGGCATTCAAACTGGCCAACGTCCAGACGCTTGCTTTTATGAACTTCAGGCCACAAATGACCCTTTCATCTTCTTCTTCTTCGTCTTTTTTTTTTTTCTAAATTATAAAGCCCACAGATATCTTGGCACGACAGCTATATCGTGGAATATCATTGGGCTTTCATCTCACAAAATTTCCGAGCGTTTCATCCTCCTTGGAGACTGACTTCTGAGTAGCTTGATAAAGGAAATTCTTTTATCTTCAGACAGCTCTGTGCCTCAGGCCAGCTAACATCACCATGGTCTTGTTTATTTGTAATGTTGTTTTGCATGGATAAAATTACTTTATTTGTATTTGGAAGATTCTTCCGCAGCCTCTGAATTCTATCCTTTCACTTGATACTCCTCTTAGCACTAGACTTGACTTTCCTGATGATGTGGTTTTTGTTAATTTTTTCTTTTTTTAAAAATTAGACTGTGTTCGGCGAACGCCTTGTGACGCGCTTCCTTTTCGAAAGCGACTTCAGCGATGACCCTCATTTACCATCGCCGCTGCAGCTTCGAGGGAGGATACTGCTCAAGAACAAGAAGCTCAAAGCCCATCAGGCACCGGTGGACATACTCAAGCAGAAGGTGAAGAAGGAGCGCATCTTCCTCACACATTTGTGTCAGCAAAACTTGTTCAAATTTTATAAATAATATAAGAACCTTCCAGGTAGCTCCAGCGCATTAAACATCTATCATTGTTAGTCATTAGAGTGCAGTCAAACATGAATAATGGATGGAGCTGTGCTAAAAGGTTCACCCCATCATAACTTTCAAGCAAGAAAAATGCTTATATCTACAGTATAGATTCTGTGTGCATAGACAATTATATATATGCTTTCAAAGTAGAAGTTTCTATTTTTCTTTATTAGTATTTTTATTTGAACCCCTTTCACAGGCTCACCAGCTCGCCCACATGCAAGCCCAAGCAAGCAACGGGTCTCCAGGAGTGACTTCACCCAACAATCATGCCAATGAGGAAGAGGAAGAAGAAGAAGACGACTATGATTATGATTATGAGTCTCTATCAGATGGTAATGAGAACCGCATTGTGGTGTGTGTGATTTGAAACGTCAAGAATTGAACTGAAGTGTGCGACCTATCAGATTTCTACATCCTTTCAGGCTTAACTAGTGCACGACTTACTCGTAGATTCTCGTGTTGTAGCCTTTAAATCGGTTTCTGTTCACTAGGTTTTTCTGTTTCTCTTCTTTTTAACACTTAAGTCTCATTTTATTTTGACACCCTGTTCTTACTCCCTCACCCTTCCTATTTTATCTTGCTTGTTTTCCACTTAGCTGATGGCCTCGCTGCCTCTACTGCCTCGTATGGTCTTGAAGGTAAATGCGCACCTATGATGTGCCTTTCTAAGTATTTCCTTCTGCTTTTTTTTCCTTTTCTTTTACAGATTCATGATGTTCTTCAAACATTAGATTGAAATTTCCCTTATTACTGTTTACCAATTGCTACATAACATACTATATTCAGTTGGGTTTTAAGACAATGTTATGATTGTTGGTGCAAATATACAGCACTGTGCAAAAGTCTTCAGCGACCCCTCTTTTTTAAAAAATATTTTGCTTCCAGGACCCAGATTTTCTTTTATTTTGTTAAAGTAATTTTGAGGAATAGTTTTTTTGGACAATGGCTGTCAAGGAGCCATTCTTAAGGAAGGTTAACAGGGACAAAAAACTGAGATATACCAGTGAAAACAGATGATATAGAATGATGAATCAGTATTTGAAATTTTGGGTTCAACTTGTCGTCAGCAGATTTGGATGAGAGGAAAGTACTATAAAACACAGTGGAGTCTCTGTCATGGTTTATGGTTGCATTTCAGCCAGTGGAGTTGGAGATCTTCCAAAACGGGATGAAATTATGAACACAGA
The DNA here is from genome assembly GCA_015106755.1 of Etia nguti. Lineage (NCBI taxonomy): Eukaryota > Metazoa > Chordata > Actinopteri > Cichliformes > Cichlidae > Etia > Etia nguti. The sequence continues at coordinate 28,358 of VUQG01004267.1, forward strand.
AAAATATTGTCAGATTCTGATCCACAATATAATTTTACCTGGAGTGTCTGATTGGCAGCGACTTCATTTTTCAGCATGATAAGGATTCCAAACACACTGCCAGTGCAGTAAAAGTAGGCCTAGATAGAAAAACACACAGTGGAACACCAGCAGTCATGGATTGGCCTCCCCAGAGTTTACACCTCAACATGTGTGGGAGCAGTGTGGGATCATTTTGACAGAGAACAGAACCAAAGGCAGAAACAACCAAAGAAGAGCTTTGAATGTTCTTCGAGAAGCCTGGAGAACTATTCCTGAAAATTACTTAAAGGCGGTCATACCAAATACTGACTTTCAAGTTTATTAGAATTGTACAAACTTCATTTTAGTCTCATATACCGTATTTCCATTTCTATTTGCATGTTTAAAAATATCACCTTTTTTTTCTCTAGCAAAATATAAAGAAATGATGGGTGGCTCAACACTTTTGCACAGTAATGTAGCTGCTGATCCCGTCTGTTGCTGCACAATAACTAGACACAAGGGTTGGAAAGTATCGGTATGAAAAATGCGCTAGTGTGCTGCATCGCTGCTTTGGACTTACTCCTATATTTTCCTGCATTCCTGTTGTAGCTGCTAGCTTTCTTCAGATTATGCTGGGCTGTAGTGTAACAATCTTCCATGGTAACAAGCATTTCAAAATTTTACTATTACATAATATCTGGAACCCAGGAAAACAAATTCTCAGTCCAGTCCATTTGATATCAAAGACTTGTTTGACAGAAACGAGGAAGAATAATGTGGTAATAGTGTCAGCCTGAGCGATCAGGCAAAACATTCTGCCTCAGGCACCACTGACAAATAAGGGCAGCCATCTGTAGCACAGATATTCACTATTCACTCTGGTACTACTCAGGTTCTGCTTTATAGTTATTCTAATTCATAATATTGTGAGGGTGCCATCTGATTATTTTAATCAGTTGTAGATTGCTAACAAAGGATGATTAGTGAGTGATCAGGAGTGTTTGTTATGATGTAGACTTGTTTTTATCGCTCTTATGTAATTGCGGTAGCATCCCAACCTCCCAGCTTGCCTCCATACTTACACCATGTTTCCCTGGAAGCAATATCAATATGAAGCCTATGACTAGATACTGTTTACTGCAGTATACAGACTCTACCTCCCTTTCCTCAGTTGTATAGATACAGTGCTTGGATGGGACGGCATGTTAAAAAGAGAAAAACACATTTTTTATATGTGATCAAACAATATACGGTCAGCATTATGTCTCTTTCTCCCACAAACGCATCACCTCCCTTCCTCCATTCCTCCATACTGTATTTGTCCGTGACCTCGCCAGTGGCTGGGCAGGCTCATCAGGGAAACAAAACAAAGCCATCTGGTTTCTCAGGCCCTGCGCTGCCCCTGCACTAAACAACAGACCAGGGGAAACTACCCAGTCCCAGTCCCAACACTGCTCTCTCCTAATTCCTGCACTATGCTCGTCTCTGTCACAGGAACTTACTGGTCGTGGACCAATTAAAAAAAACCCATCTCTCTCATCTAAACTCTTTAGATTGATTAAGCCTTGCTTCTTAATGCCTAGTGCTGCTGTTATGTAATATCAGACACTGGATGTTAAAATTGGCAAGCGAGCAATTCGCGCCCCAGCCTGACGTCTTCATTTCACCATACAGGTTTGGCACATCCGCTGGCCCCGCTAATACAAACACTTTTAAACTAAGCTGCCAACTTGCCACCCTCTCCCGATGAGTAGTGGCTCCCAGTCACCGTCTGGTCCAGCTCACTTCTCCTTCTCTAGGTGCTGTCTATAGCTTAAATATTCAGTGTCAGCTCCTTCTGATAAACAGTTTTGGGGTTTTTTTTGTTCTTTTTCTAAAGAAGACGATGTCAAGAATCGAACACGTTGTCTGTGATTTAAAAAAAAGAAAGCATCTGCATTTTCAAGCTGCTGTGTTTCTTGTTGTGTTTTTGGCAGCGATTAATGAGTGGGAGGAATGGGAAGAACTGTAAACAGGAGCTGTTGCTCCTGTTTACAGTTGAGAGACATCGCTTTAAATATTAGTAGGAAGGGGCCTTTGCGCACTTTCGCTTCAGTGCGTGCTCCTGAACCGTGCGAGTAGTCAGCAGAGATCTACGAGGTGACTGGTTTCAGCTTAAAAACCAAAAATTCTTCTTTTAATTGTTTCCAGCTATGAAGCGGGTCAGTGTGGACAGTCAGTCGTCAGTATGATATAAATGCTTTCATTAAGTTTTTAATGCGAGTGACCAGAATGACTTAAAACAGGTAAAACTAGCGGCCACTCTGTTCTCTGAGAAAACAAGAAAAGTCCTGACTTAAGTCGCTTTTGTTTTTACAAGCAGTAGATTCCCAGATGCTAAATATTCTTCTTCCCTTGCACGCTATGTCTTATTGGTGATTTAACGTACACTATATCAGGAGCAGCTCCAGTGCACAAATGTTATTTATGGATCTTTGACAGGCCAGTTTCTGCCTTAAATATAGTGGATCCAATCTTGCCTGCTTTGACCGATGAAAAATATGAATTGGGGATGGTGGATTCAGTATACTTTGATTATCAGGGTCCATATTGCAAGCATTAGCACAGATTTTGCTTTCTTAATTGACAAGTATAAGGTTTGCTAATTTTGGTGGGTGCATTTTGTCATATAGTCAGCTCGGTGTGAAGCTCAGGTGTCACTTTGTTTTTAAAACCTGTTTTTTTTTGCTTATCCTCTTCTGTATAGATAATATCCTCGATGACAAGCCAGAAGGCAAGAGTTCGGCCGAGAAAGAAGAGCAACCAGCTGATGAAATACCCAAAAGGATGAAGAAAGCTGACAGCACTACACAGAGCAAAGGAAAGGTAGAGATATAAATGTACCTAATCTTAAGGAAAGTCGCCCTTTGTGGTGCTTCCTTTGAAAGAAATTCTTATAAGATTGATTATGTCAGATTACTGAAAAAGAAAGACGTATTAGGTTCAAAGTGTTCAAAGAATCAGCCTCTGATTCAGCACTACATTTACGCTTATATAGTGAAATGCTAGCAGTGCTCTCCATGTCCCGTGTGTGTCTGCACCTGTAGGTGTTCGACATGGAGCTCGGCGAGGAGTTCTACCTTCCCCAGAATAAGAAGGAGAGTCGACAGATAGCCCAGGAGCTGTCTGACCTTGTCATCTACTGCCAGGCTGTGAAATTCCCTGGTAGGGATCGCTCCGTCTCTTTGCCAAACAGATCTCACTGTTCCCTCGAATTTCATTAGAACAGACTTTTCTTTATCTTTACTGTATATGCCGTCTCCTTTTATCCTCCCGATTCATTCACCCCTATTCCGTTTTCACCTCTTTCTTTTAAATTTTTAAATGCTGTCTATTTCATTTCTTTTTTTTGTGGATCTTGTCCCACCCTAATCCACTCCCATGTTATATTTAAGAGGTCAAACCTTTCCCCATGTTTTCAGATATTTTTTTTTCTCGTCTTTGCAAGACATCCAATATGCCTGTGTTACACTCCATTCCTATCCCACACAGGACACCCACTAAGATGATGAATCATCTTCCTCCCATGGAAAAGATACAGTTACTTAATTTTGCTGTTATTCCCCGTACAGCACAACAGCATCAGTTGTTTTACGCCGGACAGTAAGAAAACGTTTTGCGGATGTCCTGGTGGCTGAGTGCAGTTTAAATTCAAACCCAGGGTCTTCGTCGTGTCATGTCGCCCTTGTAACTCTCACACACTTTCATTGCCTTGCTATGAGTAGAAAGTGAGAAATGCTTGAGTTGGCTTCAAATTTTCTTTTTCTTTTTTCTTTTTTAAAATGTGCTTATAAAACATCTCTTATCTCGCCCGTTTACGGGAATCTGCCCTGATTGCATGCTAGCATTTATCTCCAAAAGATTTCTCTTTGTCCCTTAAACATCAACCTCTTATCGCCTCTTCCCTCGAGCGTCCTCTTCTGTTTGTCTCCTCTTTTCTTTAACTGACATCTGCCCTTATAAACTTGCCTGTGTTTCCACTGGTATTCTGTTTGTTTACCGTTTCCAGGGACCCGAGATATGAGAAAGAGGAAGTAGGGCAAGTGGTCCAATTCAGACAGGCAGCAGACTGGTTGCAGCTTTGTGTAGTCGGGAGTGATTTTTAGATGAGCGTGCCACTTATGTACAAGTGTCTGAATCAATTTAAAAATACTCACCATTCATAAAATAAAAGGGGCATTTCTCATCTGAAGTATTTTCAGAAGGGAGAGTGGAGTACTGTTGCTAAATAAGAAGTAGGACAAGGGTATTTCTCTATTGATAGATGATTAATTTAATGGCCTTAATAGCAAACAACTTTTGAGTTGCTTTACAGAACATGATACCCAAAATATAGATCATAAAACACCTTTTTATGGCAGACGTAAGTTTTCAAATTGAATTCCCTTCAAGTGAATCCTGAAAGAAAATGGCTCTGATATGTTTTTTGTTTTTTTTAAGCAAATTAAAATTAAGAAGAGACTCTTGGGATACTTGTGGTGTCTCTAGTCTGTCTGCCTTTCATTAATGACTCTTCTCTTCTGTCTGCTTCCTCTGTGTGGGAACCCAGGCCTTTCTACTTTGTCTCCGGCTGGCTCTAGCAGGGGGAAGGACCGAGGAAAGAGCAGGAAGTCCATATTTGGCACGGCTCCTTCTCGCAGCAGCGCAACGGGGGAGGTCACGACCCAGAGCCGCACCCCTGGGAAAGGTGAGCCTGGCCCGAGGAACTCGTCGTTAGCAGAGGTTTATGTGGGAAACATACAACACGATGTAAAACTGCCAAAGTTTTTAGTTAATGCTGTTTTATCTTAACTTAAATCATGCAGGACCCACATCACTTAATGGAGAAGTTTTCATGGCCTTTAAAAGTGTCTCTGTGTCGCAGGTGGTTCGGAGCGACTCAGCTGGGAGGAGCAGCAAACGTCTCCTGTCCTCAATCCCTCCACCTCACTCAGCGCCATCATCCGCACACCAAAGTGTTACCACATCTCCTCTGTCAACGAGAACGCCGCCAAGCGCCTGTGCCGCCGCTACTCTCAAAAGCTCATCCAGCACACGGAGTGCCAGCTGCTCAGAACCTACCCTGCGGCCACCAGGATCGACTCAACAAACCCCAACCCTCTGCTTTTCTGGCAGCATGGCATCCAGCTGGTGGCACTCAATTATCAGACTGATGGTGAGCGTATGTCTGTATGAAGGGACATTCACAGCACTTCTTAGGAATTTAGTATCACACTGTAGTAGCCAGAGGATGATGAAGGAGAAATGACAGCTCGTCTTATCATTTTATTGCAGCCCTTTTTTTTTTTTTTTTTGGACAGGGATGA
>VUQG01004267.1:33725-69927 GCA_015106755.1 Etia nguti
TAAGAGCCGCCTTTTTTTTTTTTTTTTTGGACAGGGGTGAAAAAAAATAATTTCACATTAGGTTTGGTGAGACTTTTCGTACATGCACTCACTTTAACGTGGACGTTTTGTTTAAAGGACATTCTCTTGTCTTCTACACCAGCAAATAGCCAACAACGATTTTAAATGGTCAAACAGCAGAAAAAACTGCAACTGACAGTATCCAAACTACGTAGCGGTCTTTATGACCTGTTTTAGAAAAACGTACTCTCTGTATCCTCCGCAGACCTGCCCATGCAGTTGAACACGGCGCTGTTTGAGGGCAACGGAGGATGTGGCTACGTACTGAAGCCGGCAGTGTTATGGGACCGTAGCTGTCCACTTTATCAGCAGTTCTGTCCGATGGAGCGGGACGTGGAGAAAATGAGCCCTGCTGTCTACTCCCTCACAGTGAGTTAAGAAGACGTAGGCAGCAGAATGTCCACTTCACCCTGCGTCCTTCAGCCCTGAACTTTGCTCGACATTACATGCCACATCTACGTGTTAGAGCTCAAACACCTGATCTAGTCATATCCAACATTAAACAGTCTTGTCAGCTGCCTAGTACAAATGCAGACCGGTCTTGGTAGCAGGTAGTTGTCAGGTGAGCACACAGCAAGCGAGTGAGTGCCATGCACACTCAGGTGGACCCACTTCTGAAGCTACTGAAGGCTAAAGGCAACATGTGCGTTCAACTGAGGACCTGAAAATGGCTGAATTTTCAATTTACATTTTTTAAGTATTCATGAATATCCCATAAATATTTCATTATTTATTTTAAAAAAATGGGAAACCCATATGAATTTGTTACGTTCATTTGTATCTTCATCTACTGTACATGGTGCAGATTTTGAACTCTTTAAAGGCCTTTAAAACTTAAACCTCACCGACATACCTGCATCTTGGCAGCGCATTAAAGTGTTCAATATAATAATAATAATAATAATAATAATAATAATATAATCAATATAAATATGTTAAGATACTTCAGGGTCTGCCACTGAGAGCATTGGGTAGGATGGGAAAATAAAGTGCAAAAGTGAAGTTATACTATATTAAAAAAACTGTTAAATGAAGTAAAATTAATATCAGTGCACATATTGCTGGTATATCTTTACAAACTGTTTGTGGGTCTCTGATACAGGTTTGTTATAACTTTAAAAAAAAAGGTTTAATCTTAATAATTGGTAGATTTCTATTTTATTGCTTTTAATTGCAATAAAGTCAAAGTAATTTGTGTATATATCTGTTATACATATATAAAACCAGCACTGTATGCAGACAATTGATCTCAAATGATATCATACACATTGAAATGTTTAGTGCATGTGTGTGTGTGTGTGTGTGTGTGTGTGAAATGTCAGCTAAAAGAAGATAAAATAAATTCTTATATTCTTGGGTCGTCTAATGTGGGTATTAATAGCCTTTAATGATATGACACCTCCAACTGCTCTCTTCTGCTCAGATTGTGTCCGGGCAGAACGTTTGTCCCAGTAACAGTGCCGGCAGCCCCTGCATCGAGCTGGATGTTCTGGGCATGCCCATCGACAGCTGCCACTTCCGTACCAAACCGATCCACCGCAACACCCTCAACCCCATGTGGAACGAGCACTTTCAGTTCACCGTGCATTTTGAAGAGATGTGTTTCCTGCGATTTGCCGTGGTGGAGAACAACAGTTCCCAGACCACAGCTCAGAGGACTCTCCCACTTAAAGCCCTCAAACCAGGTACAAATACCAGATCATGTACAAGTTTGGCTCCAAGCTATAGATGGGACGTTTATACACCAATAAAAATAGGATGTAATCAGTCTATTTCAAGCCACTAAAAGGTTTTCAGGACCGTTTAATTTTTTTGTTTTTATGTGTTTGTGTTGTAGGTTACAGACATGTACAGTTGAGAACACAGCACAATGAGTCTCTTGAAGTGTCCAGCTTATTTATCTACAGCCACAGAACAGAGGAAGGTCCAACAGGGGGCGCTACTGCCTCATCTTTGGTAAGATTTATTAGGTTTGCTGCTTTTAAGAAAAACTGTAGATCAGATTAGGCTTCTTTGTGTCACTGTAATTTTAAAAAACTTCTTTAAACGCGCACTAAATAATGCTTTGCAATCCAAATAAATTCAGAGAAAGTGGAGAAAGTAAGAGGGAACATCTGGCATTCAGCGTGTTTTTATAATGACCTGCTGCCTTACATTTCTCTGACTCCCTACACAGCTGTTCAGTTCTGAGGAGAAGCATGCGTCCCAGCAGCACAGGGTGACGGTGCACAGCGCTCCCGGTCCTGAACCCTTCACTGTTTTCTGTGTTACTGAGCAGACCACCGCCAAGCAGCTGCTGGACATGGTCAGTACTGTAGAATCTGTGGAACATTTATAAAGGTGGCAATCACAGGAGTCACACACTTTTAAGCTTTACCTCTCTTCTCTACAGGTCGTGGGGTCAGCGGGAAACCCATCTGAATACTTTTTGTGTGAGGAAAAGGTTCCCCTGTTGAAAGAGCGCAGCGAGGTGAAGCGCTGCCCACAGCACCGAGCTCTAGCACCTGAGGAGGAGGTGGTCAGGGTGGTCTCCAGCTGGAACACTGAGGAGGGATATGTGAGGAGACTGTGCCTCAAAACGAGAGAGGAGGTACACATGTTTGGTAGATGCAGTTTGAATAATAAGCTGTTTCTCAAAGCTTTTGTGGAGGCTATTTTGCAGACTCTGGCTCCCCCTTGTGGTCGTCTCATACACTGTTGTACTGTTACTGTTGCTTTTAATTGCTGCAGAACTTGAATGAGAAAAACACGGTGGTTGAAGGAGAGGAGGAGGTGACCGTGGGAGGCAGAGAAGGAGGTGGAGGAGGGGAGGATGATATGTTTTTTGTCCAGGTCCATGAAGTTTCACCTGAACAGCCTCACACTGTCATCAAAGCTCCACGCTACAGCACGGCTCAGGATATCATACAGCAGGTGAGTCCAGGAAAAAACAAACACATTATATAAACAAGCATCAATCACAGCAAAGTTCATCCTAATATTTTCATTGATATTTTCTTTGTTTTTTTGGCCAGACTCTGTCAAAGGCTAAGTATTCCTACAGTATCCTATCTAACCCTAATCCATGCGACTACGTGTTGATGGAGGAAGTGACCAAGGATGTCGGCTCTAAGAAGTCCTCGTCCACCAAGCCTCTTCAGCGAGTGCTGCTGGATCACGAGTGTGTCTACCAAGCTCAGAGCCGCTGGCGGGGCGCGGGAAAGTTTATTCTTAAACTCAAAGAGCAGGTAGCTCTGAGCATGACGACCAATTTCTAGTCTAGTCCTTTTTTCTGTTTTATTTAATATGTCTGTGTATTGTAGCAATACTTTTATAGAACATTTTTGTTTGTTTGCTTTCCTTGTGCACTTCCACAAAGGAGACAGTTTTATATGTGCAATTTCGTCTTTCTAACACGCTGTTTTTTCTGGGGATGGAGCGATACATCGGGCGAACATCTATATTGGTGATAACAGCCTTGTTGTATCAGCCAATAGGATGACCAATATCACTCAGCTGATATTTATCTGCTGAGTTGCATCCATTTTTGTGCTGATTAATGGTTTCAAAATAGTGATGAAGAGCCTGAAGGCCAAATGGGTGTTAAAAACATCAGTATGAGCGTTGGCCCAGAGTTTCATAATCGCTCCATGCCTGGTTCCTCCTCATTACGCCGTTGCTTGCTCACCAACGTATTTTAGCATGCTTAATTGCCTTTATGATTTAACCCGTTCCCGTGACCCTTATTTCCAAAATCTTTCATATGCTGTGCTGTTTTGTGTTTGCTTTTGTGATTTCCTTTGTAGTGTTTTTCATCTGCTTTGTTACTAATTTGCTTATATAACTCTGTGTTCTGTACGTTTTAATATTTTTAGCGTTTTATTTATTTGTCATCCTTTTGCGCTCGAGCTTTGTTTTGTTTTTTTCTCGCTCTGACGGCCTGGAAATAATGTGTTCAAATGTCCTGCCTTGCTAAATAAAGGTCTAATGTCTCTGTAAGCTCTATTTGTTTAAGTTCTTTCATCTTTCTTGAGACAATTGGTCTGAAGAAATAGAAAAAAGTAAAGCGAATCATGCACATTAAGAAAAAAAAAATGAAATAGGTGTTTTCTCAGGTCTTATGAGTCTGCTCAAACCCTACTGGCACATTTCTTATGCTGTAAATGCGTCTCTTTAACACGGATTCACTTCTGTTCCCAGGTGGTGAGGGAGGACAAAAAGAAAGTCATTTCCTTTGCCAGTGAGCTCAAGAAGCTGACTAGTCGGAGCCGCAGCATGACAACTGGCAGCGGAGTGGACGGCCCTGCCCAGAGTAAGGATGATAGAGCTGCATGCTGTGTGGCTCTGACAGAGCTCCAGGAGTGAGGCTCACACTCTGCCTGCCGTGTTTGCATGGAAAAGCAAGAGAGGTACCGTATGTCATCTCTAACCTCTAACATTCGAGAAGTAGAACTCAGTGTGAGTGGGAAAAATTGCCACTCTTTTTGAAAAGTACAGGCAGGGTTACGGATGGGTCTCCCAATTCAGATTTTGGACGATACTTATAGTTTTTTTTTTTTTTTAAATCTTTCAAAAGTTTGTAACTTTTATGGAAAATTCAAGTCATATTAATAATAATAATAATAACGATAATAGTAATTAAAAAACAGAGTATTTATTAACTCCAAATCTGCCGCAGGCTGCAGGATCTTCTGTCACTGACAAAGTCTCCACGTTGATCTGCAGAGTTTTTGTACAAAAAAAGAAATCAAGTGAAAATGAATGGAAGCATATTCAGTTTTTATCCAACTCCACCATTAAAACTCTAGTTGTAAGTGGTGTTTCTATCCTGTGTCGAGCTTCTTCTTGTACCTGAACCTGGAGAAATTTAATGTGAAACTGGAGCTAATAAATGAATAAAAAATAATCCAGTGAGTATACACTCACTGGAAGTACTTTGTCTGCTGCACCAGACACGAGACTGGCTATCGTGTTAACATTATGAGGAAGATGAATGCCGTCGTAGCCCATACCTGTCAGGTTAAGTCTCATAAAGGCATCATCAAAATGCAAAAGTCACTCATAACTGTGGCAGTCTGCATTGCAGTGATAGGTAATTACATTTCTGATAGGTTGATCGCCTGTCATCATGTGATGACGTCACCGTTTCTGACAATGACGCCCAGTGTGTATTCTTGACATTTAACAAATGTCTTGAACTTTTTTTCCCCCCTTCATAAAACAATTGCAGTGCCCTTTTGAAATCTTTTGTCATTCAGATCCTGTATTCTTCTTCTTCTTCTTCTTACCTACTTCTGCAGGCTTATTGCTGGATTCATTAGCAGTTTATCATCACAGCTAGGTTAGCAGATGTGTGTTAAAACAGCAGACATGTGTATTTCATGACCCACATGAGAGGAGAAGGATATGCCTGAGAGAACTACAGTAACGTAATCAAATATTGCTCAACAAGGTCATCAAAACCACCCATTTCTCTTTCATTTAGGATTGAGTTTTAACATCATTACTGTTTTTTAATTGGCAGTGAACCCTCTCATACTTCATTCTAAAAGTAGTAACAATACTCCCCTTGTAAGGACTTTGAAGTAAATTAATCCTAATTACAGACTATGCTACACTGAAGGGGTCATACAGTACAAGGCTAAGTGGCAATTGTCACCATCGGTCAGCTGTAGAAGAGGTGTTTAATCAGCACCCTCATTTGCAACTTTCAATTTAAAACGGATTTTTAAAAAAAGAGCTCAGAAGAGGCAAAACCATGTGACAAATGTGCAGGTTATGCACAATAATGTGCTAACTGGAATGCACATGACAAAGAAAGATTTGTATTTGTGCTTGTGGTCATTTTTGCAGTTTACTTCAAAGTCTGTTGTTTTAAAACTCCATACAGTCTAATACTGAAGTGGCTGCTATTTTTCACATTTTTAACAGAAGATCACTTTGCGCTGTAGCAACAATTCATCATGGTTGTGTTGTTAACAAGTGTTGTGTCTTTCTTTAAACTCTTTACTAAATATTGAAAAACAGAAACATGAAAATAAATCGTATTTCCTCTTCAGGGTACCTGTCTGCAGCTGCAGGTCTGAGGGCATGGGTGTCAGAGGGCAGGGTGGGGGCTGGAAGGTTCCTACAGGCCTCCTCCAACTCTTTCAGAGGGGAGCTCCTATCTGTCCACCTTCCCACCTCTTCTCTGACCCCTTCAGCCTGGAAGCTTTACCTCCTCAGGAACTGGAAGATCCACAAATGAGTTCCAGACACAGAGAGACTTGCACCGACTACTTCTTAACTTGGAGAATTTCTCTTTTCACAAGATGTTTTCAGTGATGGTATTGTCGGGTTCTGGGATTCCCTCCTCTCAAAGTCTTGAAGGAGTCTGATCCTACCCTGTGTTAAATGAGTAAGGGAAGGACAGGATTCAGTCCAGGCTCTGTTACTGGGTTAGGTGACAGGTAATGAGCCCCTTTTGCTTGGTTGACTGATAAACAGGAGATTGGCGAGCCCACCCATTATCATCCAAGAGCTGTGATGGTCATGTGGGCTGGTAGCTCAGCTCCTCTTAGGGCAGCTGTTTTTATTGAAGTCCGCTGGGACATGAAATAGCAAACTGCCCCTCATATTTCAAATATATAAGAGGAGAAAAAATCCCAGAGTCACATTCAGAGAATAATGCTGGCTTTGATGGTTGCTAAATTTGCCATTGGATTTATTGAAATAGTAAAACAAACTATTTGGAGTATTTATTTTCCCTTTTCAAGGACTATTAAATCTCCACAAGTGACTACGTGGCTTGTGCACTAGCGTAATTGTTTGAATAAATCTTTTGTATAGTATGTTTAAAATAAACAAGTAAAATCCCCATTTTGCTAGTAAATGTTAAAATGGCCGAAGAGATGTTGGAGATTGTTCTTGCTTCCTCAGGTATGGGCTCATTTGGTTGAGGGCATTGTGAAGGAGGCTGACAAGCTGGCTTGTTTGGTTCTTTTCCTACTGTTCCAGTTTCACAGTACTGTAAGAGCACATTTTGGGGCAGGGCAGATGGGCAAAGCTCACAGAAAGACACAGCAAATGTGAGGATACAGAATCGGAGGCTTCTGTTTTATTTAAATGTCGTAAAAATGGAAGCTATTTATCGGACACTACCGTATTTGCCCTAAAATTGACAATGTATGAGGAGCATTTTAAGGCAGTGTAGGCACACACTATTATATTCTGCAAATGCAAATGTGGAGCAACTTCTCACTGTTTTGGTAACGTTGTCCTGTGTTGGTTTAAAATGTTGCAACACTTACTCCAACATTTGATGATTTTGTAGCTGTATCTCTGAGGATGATCTGCTTTGTTATACAGAGTATCTTATTGCTCACATCATTGTGCACAAATATCAACCATATCTCATCTTGTCAGCCAAATTGAACAGTTTAAAAAGTTAAAAATGTATATATATATATATATATATATATATAAATACATATATACATTAAAAACTATATACATTACTATATATATATTAAAATGTAATTTAAACATGGGGTATTGGATTTTAATAGTGTGAATACAATGGCATCACCAGAATTGTTTATTAACCTTTTTTGTGCATCAGTAAGCTTTCTGAGTATTTACATTGTTAAAAGCAAAACTGGTGGAGCCCAAAACATAGTTACAAATTTGGTCAGAGTTTCAAAACTTTAAAGATTGTTCAAATATGGAAACATTTCCTCTGTTGGACCTGATTATAATTGAGTATTTCCTGCAAAGTCCTAAATTATTTTATTGGTACAGTGATGGTTATAGCCCTAAGATCCTTTGGAGAACATCCTGGTCTTCTTCAAATAATGTTTTGCACTTTTTGTTTTCCTTTTGCTGTCGTCATCAATGTTTTTGTGTTACTGTCTAATTAGTGACAGCGACTTGATTGTTATGGTTAGAACTGCTTTTGTCTCGTTATGTCATTGTATTTATTGCTTTCAGTTTCAGCCCAGTCACAAATTTAGTTTTAAAGAAAGCACAAGTATATTTTGGGGGAGTTTTTTTGTCAGACTTATGTATAAGTATGTACTCGGTGTTCCCCAAACAGAATTGAATGTTCTTAATGCAACTGATTGGTTTTTCTTTAATTTATTGGTCTGGACTTACTGTCCTTGACTTTAAGAGCAGCATCTTTATAGATATTTAATGTAAGTAATGACTAGATTTTTTTCTTTCTCCTGCACATCTAAATCTACATTCAGAATTCATTTGATGCCACTTTTCTCTCTTTTAATAAGCGACATTTCAATATTTTAGGACTAACAGTAACTTTTATTTTACTTCCTCCCATTTGGTAAATGACGTTACCAAATATACATTAAAAAAAAATAATGACATTAAGATGTAAAACAACATGATACATGTTGGTTATTACACAAAATCAAGTCCAGCATCAATAACACAGATCTGCTGTATTATGGATATTTTATTTCTCCATTTAAAATTTTCACTCAGAAAATCACTTTTGAGTCTCTTAATTGAAGCTGTTTCAGTTCATTCCTGCTAACTCAGTTTTAGGCTTATTATAAATCCTACTATTATAAAAACTGAATCCTTTCTTTTTTTTTTTATACCAATATTCCAGAATACAATGAATTTAACAAACTAGAATTATTTGTTTAAAGAAGCTTTTAAAAACCGTAAAAAATGCTCAATGCCAAGTAATGAGTTATTATTCTAGTGCAATAGTGAAGATCTGTTATTCTTCATCTTTTTAATACCTACAAATGACTGACATGATCCACTTCAACTCATACTTTCAACTTGTGACCGTCAATTAATGGGTTAAATTTGACCTAATTAATATTATTCACATGCACGGATTATGTTTTGTTCAGAGTAAGGGAGTAGGGTGGGACCTAAGGCTTATGATATTTAAGGTAGATGAGACTGCGATCCCAGAAACCACAACTCTATATCGGTGATAATTAAGCTGCAATCCTTTAATCCAGTCAGGCTTTTGTTACTCTAACTGTTTCTAATTTAAACTTTAGAGAGAAAAAAATCCATTACACAAAGCAAAACTTAATCTTTCACGAAATGGTCATTACAACTACACGCCTGGATGAAAGCGATATCAGCTATAATAAGCGTGTGAAATCCACAGTGATTCCACACAGGAAGGGACATTTTCAGTTTTAAATCTGTGAGTTATAACACACCGCATCTTGTTTCCTTTTTTTTTTTTTCCTCTAACCTCTAGACCTCGTTTCTGAATGTAACAGTTCTTAACCTGAGACAAATATGTGTTTGAAGTTATTTATTTTAATGTGAAGCCCTGGTTGGCATTTGTGTTGTTTATGCGTAAGTTCCTGTAAGTAGTTTTTAGTGTTTGTTTATTTATTTCAGTATGTGAGAGGGTGAACTCTACTGCCCTGACTTTACTCAAACTTATTTAGATATGTAAAGAAATATTTTACTGTAAAATATTTAGTGTATTATTCATACTTATGGCGTATTATTCTGCAGTACACAGCAGCATTTTGTTTTCCATAAATGTGGACTAAATCTGACAATTTGAGACTTTATTTTACATTTTGGTGTATTCATTATATCCACGTGTATGCTGTCAAGCTATGTTTTCATTGTTAGCACTTTCCATAAGAGGTCCACTATACACTTTAACATCCGCTCTCTGTGTTATGCCATGACTGTCGAGTGAACATTTATTTACTTGAATCTTTAAATGGATGGTAATCAGTGGATTTTTTTTTTTTTTTGTCATTTGAATCACAATAAAAATGGGAAATACTTTGATCTCTTTCTTATGTCCAGAAGATGTCGTATCCATGATTTATAGAAACTGTTATGCATTTTGAGATTGATAAGACCACGTGGCAATTTTCCACAAGATCTTAGTCCATCTTCGATGACCTGAAGCCCAAAGAAGATGGGCACATTTATGAATCTTATTTATACAGAATTTTCTCGTTGCGTGGTAGAGATTTAGAGTTTCTGATCAGAGTTCACAGTCCAAAAAACTGACAATATCCAATGAGCAGCAGTTCTTTGAGCAAAAATGTGTTTTTGATGTCAAAGGTTAGAAAAATGTGGCCGGACTGCTTGGAGTTGGCAATAACCACTTATTATAACTATATGCAGAAGAGCATCTCTGAATGCTATGGCAGCAGGAAGACCACACTGGGTACTAGCTAACAACAGGAAACTGAGTACAGTTCACATAGGCTCAGCAAAATTGGACAATAGAAGATTGGGAAAATGTTACCTGATGTAAGTCTCAATTTCTGCTGTGACATTCAGATCAGGATTTGGAATAAACAACATGAAAGCATGGATCCATCCAATCTTGTATCAGTGGTTCAGCGTGCTGTTGGTGATGTAATGATGTGGGTGACATTTTCCAATATTCCCTTAGTAGGCATAGAGTACTAGTCATTTAAATCCATCTGTTTATGACCCCAGTGTCTGACTGTGTAATGCTATCATGCCAATATGGCCCAAAATCTCTAAAGGATGTTTCCAGCACCTTGTTTTATCCATACCATGAAGAATTAAAGCAGCTTTGATAGAAAATAATTGCAAAGTGTACAAAACAAAATGGCCTGTGAGAGTATAAAGCCAGCTTCTTTGTAACCTGTCAGAGTCATAATATTTTGAGCATTTATAATGAAGCAAACATGATGACTCACTTTGTTTTTGGGATAAAATGTTCTGTCTCACAATGTTCCAGCTAGTAATCAAATCTCTGGTGCCTGTGTCAGAGCTTAATGAGCCACGTTCAGCCTGTTTTCTCCAGTAAAACAGTGGCCTCCGGAATCGGTGACAATTTTAACAATCAATTTTGTTGAATCAGTGTTAGCTGCTCAGATGTGCCCTTCCTTCCAGAAACTGTTTAAAATATGACTCTGGTACACTCCACTAATTCCAGGTAATAAGGAGCACTCAGTTTCAAATATCACCACCCGTACTGCACCCTCTGTTGATTTCCTTAATGCAAAATTATGTGGTCATCCAATTAAAGGTGAAAGTTTTAAACCCCAGTAATTCTGGAGCTTAATGATCCCAGTCTTTCAAGACTTCAACTAAAACTGTATGCGGTTCACAATTAAAAAGTTTCCCCCAACCTTATTGTGAGCAACTTTGATAAAGGAGAGGGCTTCATGTGCCAAGTTAAGTAGATTTCTTATGGTGGTGTGGAATTATAATTAAAAGGAATCTCTTCTTTCGGTATCTTCTGATCAGTATCAGTTTAAATAAAATTTAATTAACTATTAATGGCGCAGAAGAAGTAGACAATTTTTTTTTTTGTTCATGAAATTAAAGCTTTGGTTTTACATTTTTGGAAATATGTGCCTTCTTGCAAGAGAAGATCAATAAGAGAAAACTTGAAGAGAGAAAAGGCATGAAGACTGGAAACTGCATCCATGAACTTCAGTAATTAGCATGTTACATCTTTCTTTTTTAATTTGATTATTTATTTATTTAAAGTATGTTAAATTGACAAGTTTGGGACAGAGCTGTGACTTTTTTTACTGCTGCTAACCAGGAAGGAGGCATATCTGTCTTTTTTTCATATTTATTAGACAGGTGTGACAGTGATATTGATGTTGTTTAAGCAAGAATAACATTAACTCTTATTTTATGTCCTTTTTTCAAGGGGTAATTTTAAATAAAATCCTTAAAAACTCTTTAAAGTATGTTAAAGTTGCCGTATAATCATCTTTCCTCACTATAAGGTTTCTTGTGAGTTGGCATCTGCCTCCACCACAACCTCGTTAACCGTCCCTCAGAGTGACAGCTTTACCCAGGCTTAAAATGAACTCTAGCTGTTGCATTCGGCTTCATTCTCCTGCTTTCTTAATGTTGTGGAGATGCTGTGCTTAGCTTGTAGGTGCGTCTTCAAATGGGAACTGCAGCTTTTAAGACCTAACCAATGGTTATTATCACCATATTATCCTTACTACTAGCTTTAAAGCCAAAAATGAAAACAACTGCAACAACAGCTGCACTTCTTTAAAATACTTGAGTCTAGTTTCCAAATCAAGGAATGCCCATAGTCTGTATACAAAGGATGGATACAGAACCAATGCTGCCAACCATAGCATTAGCTTTTCAGCTAATAAAATGCTAGAATGTATTGAATAAGCTGCACCACATAGTGGTATGTATTGTTTTTTAGAATTTCCAATAAAAATACTCCAAAAAGGAACAATCCCATAACATCAGATAACAGGTATTAAGTACAAGACAAGGCTGTAATTTTCATATGTCAAATTGTGAATTTAACATATCGCTATACAGGGAATGAAGCTATGCTGAAGTGCCTGTTGATGAAAAGCGGAGGTTTTGACTTTACACGCACAGCTTCTACCTAATTTATTGAAAGATGCTGTTTTAGTGCCTCTTCAGAAATTCAGTTATCCAAAAACTTGAAATGATTTCAGACCAGTTAATGAAAATCCTTGAAATATTAGTGAAGACTTAAAGAAACTTTAAGGAAAACTGAGCATGTGCTTTAGCCCCTATGCAGTTTATTTAGAGACCAAATAGAAGAGTAGACAACGCCACAGTGAGCTTGTTGAACCTAATTGTCAGACATGTTAAAAATGTATTGTTAATTTTTATTTGGCCTTCAATACAATTAAATCTCATATTTTAATACGATATTATTACTTTAAAACCTTGACTGGCTCCACAGAAACAAATATATGTCAAAGGTTTTCAAACCTCAGCACAATGGACCAACGGTGTTTTGCTGCCCGTCCTACTGGTACACTGCAGAAGGTGTATGAAGGAAGTGTAGTCCCTCCAAAGTCTTCACCTTCACCTAAAATCAGCAGCTAGATAGTTAAATCTTGTTCCAACAGGACAATGATACCAAAAACATAAAGCAGGCTAACACTAACCTTCTGAAATGGCCTTCCCAAAGCCTCAACCTCAACCCTATTGAAAATTTGTGGACTACCCTTAAAAGCCGTGTCCGTGACAGGAAACCAACCAATTTAAAAAGAAGCGTGTTGAAGTTGAACCTTGGCTCCTGTTTTTCAGCCTTGAAGGTTGTGGCTTGGGGTTTAGCAGCATATCATAAAGTTAGCCAAACTCTACATTTCAATGGCTGGAATTTTATTTGGATAAAGTCTGCTAAGCAACTTTACAAGGATAAAAAGGCAAGTGTGAACAATACACAACTTCATCTGTTAATGACATGTCAGGCAAATTCAAGATGAGTTGCATCAGTAGTCGTAATACTGAATGAGTCACTCAGTTCCATACAGACACCAGTCGCTTAAAGGGCCATTAAAAAGTTCACGCACCTTTACCTCTGCTATCAAAGTAGAAATATAAGTCTCTCAGTCTAGGTCCAGTTTTCTAAAGGTGTTGCAGCTCTGAAATCAGGTCAGTTTCAGGGGAGACGGTACAAAAGTGACATTTAATAAGTAATCCAAATAACCACTTAAACGCCAATGAATTTTTTCTGTTTTTTCTTCAAATATATTTCCATCACTTCTCTGAATGTAAATAAAATAAATTAAGTTCTGCTAGCTGATATGTGAGGAATCTTCCATCACAGACAACAGAGTAGCCAATCCTGTAATTAGATTTCTGCTAATTGACCTGGAGCATCCCTGTTAGTTCCACAACTAATGAACAGAAATCATGTCTGAATGTTTCAGTGATCTTGGCAATATGGAACGAGCACAGTGGCGTAGCGTTCAGTCAGAGTTTGGTCATGGGTATGTGAAGGCTGTTCCACGGCCCCATCCATAACTCCTCCTCGTCCGACTGCGTTCTGTCACTCGGGCACTCCAGCGGCTCTCTGATGACGAGTCCGTCCGTGTCGTCGCTACTGCCGTCTACCTTGGACTCTCTCTCGCCTTCTTCTGACTCGTTTCTCTCCGCTGTGCTCCGGGGCTGCTCTGCGCCTTCCTGTGCTGCTTTGAGCAGGTTTGATTTTGACGCCGCGCTTTCCGGGCCTGCGTTGCTGGTGCTGGTTGACCCTAAAGAAACGCTGGATTGTCGTGTGTTGAACACATTCAGCGTTTTGCTGTTGTCAGGGTTGGAGAAAGAGGATGTGGTTGTTGTGGTGGTGGCAGCTGTAGCCGAGCTCTGGAAGGTGCGGAGTGTGTTGCACCCGCCGTCCGGCGTCGTTCTGAAGCTGTTCAGAGGAACTCTTTCTTCCAGTGTTGCAGCCATTTTGTCTAGTTTTTTAAAGTGCTTGGCCAGCCTTGAGCTGAAGATAGGAGAGGGGAGTTTGAGATTGTTGTTCGTAGTAGTGCTTTGCGTAGGCCCTGTGGTGTTTACTGAGCGTCGGGTTCGGATGATGGAGCCATTCTGGGCCACGTAGATGCTCCCGTTCACGTTGACTTGGCTGTTGTGGGTGGAGGACAAGCGCCCACGTTGGGTTTCTGGCGCGCTTTCCTCACCCGTGGAGCTGGTCTCGTATTCTCGGTCAAACACCAACTTGACCCGACGTTTTCTGCTGCCCTGCTGGGAGAAACATCAATAATGTGACTTTAAACTGCTGACCTTGAAAGTTTCATTGAGGCAAGAGAAATGAATCGTAAGAGTGGTGATACAAAAATTGAGCATCTGCTGTCTGCTGCAAAGTGCTTTTTCGATAACGCCTCAAAACTCCTTCGGTGAACTGTACTGAGTAGTTACCCTGATGATGTATTGTGGTGTGCACTGGGAAACTTCACACGGTTCACACGGTACACACAAAAGGCCATCGAAAGTTTAAAGCTGAAATTAAAGGCATAATGTACTGCTTCTTCCTTCTCTCACTGGCAGTGAATGCCTCTGTGGTGTAGACATTGAACACATTTGCCTTACATGCAAAAAGTCTCTGGAGGAGATACAAACCCAGCCTCAGGGGGTGTCGAAAGCTAGTGTACTCCCTCTGCCAGTCCCCAAGACTGGATAAATAGGAGGGCTTTCTCAGGAAGAACTGTACCAAATCAAGTCTGTGTATCCACCTGCTGTAGCAAACCCTTGGGAAGTAAGTACTTTTAGTTGCACCAGCAGCTTTGCAAGGCTGTATAAAAAGTTGACAGGGTGATGGCGTATCTCTACAGTCAAAAATAATAAGTATTCTTGATTTATGGTTTTAAGCTTCATTTCCAAGGTTTGGTTAGATTTAGGCATACAAACTAGGGTTAAAGCCTTTCACGACATTAAACAGTCTATTAGCATCCATTTAACAAACAGTTATTCCCACAGCCAATAGAGGTGTTACTACAAGTTGTAACAACCACTTGGGTCTCATTCCCAAGGTGTCAAAGCTGCTGGTGTCTTGCAGAGAAACACAAGGTCTCCAATGGCATCCCTGCTGTGATGCATTCAGTGGCAATACTGGAGCAAAAACCGAGAGAGGTCTCACTCCCAACTCATTATCTACAGTATGGGCGCTTGTAATGGACGGCCTTGTTTTAACTTAAATAGTTTACGATGTCTGAAAATAAGCAGGAGGTAAAAGCAACAGCAAGAACTATTCGGCAAGTGAAAATCAAGCAAAACAGAAAGTGCAAAGTACAAAGCTTCCAAACAGGACATGGCCCGCTGGCTGACAGAGACATTATGATTTATTTATGTGTTGCTTTTTAAAAGAGGACAGTTATCTCTCAGCATCCAGTGCTACCACTGCCAGTGCATCAAGGCAGCTACACCAAAGGACACCTTGTGTGTTTCTCTGTGACAGCACCGGTATCTGACAGAACAGCATTGTGTGATGGGCTTGGAAGACGATGTGTTACAATATCAGCTTATGTAACTTTCACAGAGGCTTCCTGGGTGAATACAGTTTTTTAGGAAGACATCGTAGGAAAAGCTGTGTATAATCTATAACTAATAATAAATGATGTGACTAATTGTGAACAATGATAGCGTTTATGTTTAGGTTACCTTGCATTCAGAGTTCTCTTCACAGACGAAATTGGTCAAAGGATGGATTACATAACCCAGATTTACAAAAAAGTTGGTACACCGTGTAAAATGTAAATCAAAACAAAATGCAGTGATATCCAAATCTCATAAACCCATGTTTTATTCATAATAGAACACAGAAAAAAAAGTAATCAAAAAAACTGTGTTTAAACTGAGACATAAATTAGCTCGCTTTGAATTTGATGGGAGCAACTCACCTTAAAAAAGTTGGAACGATGGCAACAAAAACCTGGAAACAGCTAGACGAACATCTTGTATTTGATTAAATTAAGTGGGAATAGGTCGCCACATCATTAGGACTAAAGAGGACTGTCACCATCTGGTTTGTTATCAGTGCTCACTTCAAAAACCTGCATCTTTGATGGTATGGGGGTGCATTAGTGCCCTGGCACCTTATATGCAGGTTTTAGAGCAACATATGTTCCCTTCCACACAACTTTACTGCCAATTCAATTCAGTTCAGTATAATTTTATTTATATAGCGCCGATTCACAACAACTATCACCTCAAGGCGCTTTATATTGTAAGGTAAAGACTGAAAATATCAGAAAGAAACAATCACGATGACCCATGAGCACACACTAGGTAACAATAGGAAGGAAAATCTCCCAAACTATAGGAGAGAGGAGAGAGATGGAGTTGTTTTTTTAAGGAAAGGCCTTACATATTTCAGCAAGACAATGCTAAACCACATACTGCATCTATTACAAGAATATGGGTGAGGTGAGGAGTTGAGGTGCTGAACTTGCCTCCCTGCAATCCAGAGTTTTCCCCAACTAGGAAACATTTGGCACATAAAGGAAAACTATGACAAAAAAGACCCTGGACTGTCAAGCAGCTAGATTCATGTATTAGACAAGAAATGTTCAAAAACTGCTCTCCTCAGACTGTTTTTAAAAAAAGACGAGTTAAAGTTGGGACGGTCCCAACATTTTTTGAGACATGAGCCATTAACTTTAAATTCTTCACACAGCAGCCCAACGTTTATGGAACTGGGGTTGTATTTCAGTTCATATGCGTATTTATAGGAAAATCAAGCTACCTACACACCAGGCTGAAGACATACCAAACCTTCTCTGGTCAGAAGACTCAACATTTCCATGTCATTTGTAAAGATTTTCATTTAATTGCTGTTAAAAATAAATGTTTTTTCATTTTAAAGTCAGAAAATGAGCAACAATGAAAAAAGCACATTGACTCACTGCAAATACAAAGACATGTCAGCAGTGTGACTCAACAAAGCAGCCTTTGGATTATCTAATGATGAGTTTTTTGTGTTTTTTTAATAAAAGAAACTGAAAAGAGGAAATGGTTTTGGAAATATAGAGGATGTTGGGCTTGGATGTAATCTTTTAGAACATAAAACTAAATTATTTAAATATAATATAATAGGCCAGGGTCAACACTGCTACATGTTCACACACACATACACACCATGTAACCCTTAAAGTTCTTTTCAAAAATTCTCTTTAACCTTCATTGTATAGAAGAAAGTATATGTTCTCCATTACAAAGAAAGCATCTTTTCTTCCTGCTGGTAAACGGTGCTGGAAGAGCTGACTGCTAGCAGAAGAATGAGCAAAGAAAGAGAAATGACTAATGAAAAAAGCTTGAGTAAACCTTAAGTGCAACAAAGAGAGGTCAGTAAATAATCTCTGAGCCGCAGCAGCAGGAGAGAAACAATCAGCTGGAAGTGGGAGCTTTCACAATCGGAAAACGAGACAAGTCGGCTCAGGGGGAAAAAAACTGTAGATGTAAAGCAGACAAGCACTTCACGAAGACGAGAGAAAGGCTGACTGGGGGGAAAAAAAGGAGGATTAAAGTTACAAGCCAAAGAAAGAAAGAAAAAAAAGAAGAGAGAGAGCCTGAGAGGGCAGCAGAGGACATGCTGACACTTTAAATTACAGTGGATGTAAATCACGCCAAACAAGAAAACACACAAAAAAAGAGAGATTAGAGTTATAAATTCCACTCAGGTAATGACTTCACTCTCAATCCAAGCATTTTCACCCAAGACCTTACTGAGTGGCAAAGAATTTAATCTCGGCTCAGCTGACTCCCAAATCCCCCTCTTCTCCATCTTCGGGATCTTCGCCTTCTACCCCATCGTGGCCGCTGCTTTTCTCCTCCTCCTCCTCTTCGCTGTCCTCCATGATTGGTGACAAGTCGTCCGAGCTGTCCGTCGGGATGTCCGACTGGGTGTGACTGGAAGCTCGCCTGCTCGTTGACGGTTTTCCCAATCCAGCACTTTTTACCTCTTCTTCTTCTTCAGATTCCTCGCTCTCTTCTTCACTCTCTGGCTCTGTTGCTTCACGTGAAGGCCGTCTGGAAGTTTTGAGCCTGGAACTAGAAGCGGTTGAACCCGAATGTCTAGAACTTTCAGAGTCCCTGCTGCTGTTTCTATCAGTCTCTTTGCCGCTCTTCTCTCGCCGTCTGCTGCTGCTTTCCCTTCTAAAGCTCCCTCTACTGCTTCTGCTTTTATGACTTCTCCTGCTGTTGCTGCTCACAGAACTATCACTAACTTTTCTTTTTGCCGGTTTTCTACTCATTTTTTTCCTCTCATCTTCTGTCTCAGACTCAGACCACTCTCCCTGCTCATCTTGGCTTTCCTCTTCCTTTCCGTTTCCTGAGTCGGACTCAGTTTTTTCTGTTTCTGTGTCATACTCGGCCTCATCTGTTTCTGCTGGGACACGTAACGTGTGGCTGCTTGCGTCTGAGAAACTGAATTCCGACGGAGACTCTTTGCTGCCACTTTCTGTTTCCGAATCACTTTGAACACTGCTGCGAAATCTTTGTTCTTTTCTCCACCATCCCTCAATGGAGCTGTTCGGCTCTCCTAACTCCCATCTCCTCCCCTCCTCTCCTGTGGCTCCCTCAGACACTAAAGCAGAAACGCTCATATCTCCTATGGAGCCATACATCTTCCCTGTGTCCCAGCTTTCGCTGTTGCTCCACTGTCCACCTCCCACCCTGGCTGGTCCCTGGAGCCTTCTGGCTAGGGAGATAAGACTGAGGGCCCCGCTCAGCTTTTGTTCCACTGCTGGGGGTTTGCTTGCTTTAGTGGACGTCTGGAAATAACTCCCATCTATGACCATGCTGCCGTCCAGGCTGAAAGACTGGCCAGAAGACAACAGTCCAGGGAGCTGTCCCCTGTGCTCTGGCCTGATGCCTCCTCCTCCTCCTCCAACTGCATTGTTTCCCCCGCCACCTCTGTTGCTTCTCCCCCCTGTTTCCATTTCTCCTCTTCCTCCCCTCTCCCTCCTTATTTCTACTGCTTTATCTCTGCCTACCCTTTTATTTTCCCTTTTCCCTGCTCCCCCATTCTCAAATCCGATTCTCACTACTCCCACTTTTCCCTCCTCCACTTTTTCTCTTCCCCTGCCTCCCTCTTCTATCGGTCCAATTCTGGCTTTGTTCCACGGAGGGTGAATGGCAGGAGGCGGTCCAGACTTTTTCCTCGCAGAGGACAGTGTCGTACTCGCTCGCATCAAAGCCTTCAACCGGGTAGCTGCGCTCGAGCTCTTAGGTATAGTGTTAGCAGTTGTACCACCTTCTTGTTTTTTGTCGACCTCAGTTCTCACGTGTCCATGGGTCATTCTCGGAGCTGGAATAGGTTGAGGCTGAAGGTGGGAAGGGTGTGGAGCTAATTTGTCTCCTTGAACTTTTCTCCTCACCTGGTGCAATGATGACATTAGTCCAAAAACAAGTTAGATTACACAAACATTTCACCATAAATTCCTCTGCAGAAGAGCTACCACTACATACTAACTTTACAGCATGCTTCCAGCATGAATAGTCACAGAAAATGAACACATTCCATTGTGTTCAGCATTCAAAAGAGTACATTGTAACAAAAATAAAAAAGATGCACTGCAACCTTAAAAGGTTAGCTGAACATTTAGGATTAACAGACAGATCCCAAATAGCATCCACATTCAGGCCTAATCTGACACACATTGCCATCTGAGATGAGAAGAGCCTGAATTAGGCTTTCTTTTTAGGATAGTGCTGTACAGTGTTTTTCTTTCTAGCTAATTCCTTCAGTTTCAATCTTTCTGCTTTCAGTCACTGTACAGACATGACATTTTTATCAGTTTTTACTTTTCTGTGTAACTCTTGGCAAGAAAGCAAACACAATACTGTGCAAAAATCTTGAGCCACCCTTCATTTCTGATGTGCTGATTTATTGCATGTGCAAACATACGCAGGAATACGAGGAATTCTAATGATGTTAGGAGTCAATATGTGGTATGAGCACCTTTATTCTTCAGCAACGGCCTGAACTCTCTTAGGCAAGCTTTATTATAACTTATTTAAGCAGTCTTCAGGAATAGTTCTCCAGGCTGCGTCGAGGATATTTCAAAGCTCTTCTTTGGATGTTGGCTGCCTTTTGTTCTGTTCTCTGTCACAATGATCCCTCACGGATTCTGTAATGTTAGGGTCCAGGCTCTAAGGAGGCCAGTCCATGACTTT
This sequence comes from Etia nguti, assembly GCA_015106755.1. Taxonomy (NCBI): domain Eukaryota; kingdom Metazoa; phylum Chordata; class Actinopteri; order Cichliformes; family Cichlidae; genus Etia; species Etia nguti. The sequence goes on from VUQG01004267.1 coordinate 54,168, forward strand.
TACTGCACTGGCTGAGTGTTTCAGATCTATGTCATACAGAAAATTGAAGTCACTGCCAATCAGACATCCTTCCAATTGGTATTGCTCGGTGGATCTAAATCTGACTTTTCTGACTGGCTGAAATGCAGCCGCAAACCATGACAGAGCCTCTGCCATGTTTTACAGTTGACTGTAGACGCTCACTGTTGTAGCTTTCTCCTCTCCTCCCTGCCTCCCTCTTCTACCTTCTAATTTTAGGGTCAAATAGCCAAAACTTGAACCAAAATTTTCTAATTTGGATTCATCACTCCATATACCTGTTGCCACTAATTTTCAGTCTAGTTCTTGGAAAATTTACTTCAAGCTTTTCTCCCAATTTTCATACATAATAATTACTTTTTGACAGCCACCGTTCCCTTGAGACATTTCAGCTCTTTGGGAATCACGTTGTTGGTGCAAAATGACTAGTTTATGCCTACAAAACTGGGTAATTTGAGCATTTTTTGCAGAGGAAACCAAAGAAAAGGAAATAAATTATGTGATTGTTACTGTCAGTCTGTTGCACAAAGAAGCTAAATATCCTATTTAAAATGAGCTCTTTGCTAAGTTCTGTGTGGACCCTACACTGGTTCATCCCTTGAGTGTATTATTTATGTTTGAATGATTTATAGGTTGGTGCTAAATGTCTTAACAAACTCTTACTCTGAAAATCATCAGATACATAGAAAGCAGCCAATGTCCAAAGAATATCTAAGTATTGCAGTACTGCACTTTAGCACTGTAGTGTATAGCATTTCTCAAAGTGTTGAACGATACCTTTAACCAATCCTCTACAGTTACACCAATTTTGTATGTTTTGTTAATTTTGTATGTTCCTGCATTTACCTCTCCATCAGACTCTTGTGGGCTGTAGTAGTAGCTGCCGTCATCGTCAACAACGACTTCTCCATATTCATCATAGAGGCCAGAGGGCGAGATCAGCTTCCTGCGGCTGCCGTACTGAGGAACGTCGTACCTGGACAAAAAATCAGAGGGAGGGGGGAAAATAACAGGATGTTACACGTAAGGTACAATCACATGCAGAGCAAAGTTGAACTTATATCAAGTTTAAAGTATTATTTTAAGGCTTCTTTTTTATTGTTGGCTATATTAATAAGTAAACAGAATCCACTGTACAGCTTCAGCCAATCAGAAGTAAAGATAGAAGAGAAAGCCGCTTACAGACAAAACTGATGAACTTGGCTAATGCTTATTTGCAGACACTTACACATAGGGCCACACTGTGGTTTATGCCAATGATAAGCGGCGTCTAATGACTTGCCTAGGCAAAGCTGCCTTAATCACAAAAGGAGCATTTTGTTGCCAGGAGACATTTTGTTAGCAGAAAACACTGGAATCGATTTTTCCCCTTTTGTCTCTCTTTGTTGCCTGTTGCCGGGAGCGCTGCCTGACTCCATTGACCGAAAAAAACGTGTTGTGTATCACTACTTAGGCTCCGTGCCCTGCAGCAAGCAACTCGGGGAGCCAGTGGGTCAAAAAGCACATCTTTTCAAATGCCATTCTGAAAACAATATGTCCCAGTGTGATTAAAGTAACAAATGTGCTCCAAGTCCTTTGGCTTCATTTAGAGAGCTGTGCAGAAATGTTGCCCTGTGTAATCATTCTGCTTACAGTCAACCGGTGAGAAGTCGCCCTCCCATTACAATAAGTAGCAAAGTAATAAACAAATGGAAAAGGCACGTGGATGACAGATGGGTGAGGGGGAGAGAAGAAGGAGGTAGAGGTGTGTTAAGAGATAAAAGGGAAAGAAGAAAGAATGAGTGAAAAATGGAGGGGGGTCAGAGCAGAAAGGCTGGGTAATACATAAAAAATGTCATATTTATAACCCTAACAGTATGGCCCCTGAAAGCTAAGGTAGTGTATCTTAACTGTTCTCTTTCACTCAATGATAGGATTTTAATTATTAAACTGCAGACTCAAACAGAAGTGTTCACACAGACATATTACTCAAAGGCAAGTCTCCTTCTTTCATCTGAGGAGTCTTTCCCCTTACTTTCCCCTCTGTCTTCAGCTCTTGTCTTTCCTTTAATCGTTTCACCCTTTATCACTCCACCCCCCCTCCTTCTGTGGCCACTAGGGGGCAGTAGTAACATGAGTCAGAGAAATGTCTTCTGCAGCATCAGGATACCAGCATCAGTCACTGCCAGCGCTTCATAGTATTTTTGTAGCTATGTGTCAGAACCTAAATGGACCAAACTGGGTCACTGGTGGATCTCCAAATGGTAAATGATGAGTCAGTGTGTGATCTCATTTGTACACAGGTAGTACTGCAGGCTGTACATGATCAAAAACTGAAAACAAAATAATGGTTGTCATCATATTTTGGACATGTTTGTTGAAATTTGTTGAGATCCATGTAGATATGGAGGACACGGTTTCTTAATAGGCAGTTAAAATGTATTTGGAACCGGGGCTGTCCCTTACTAAAGGATTATAAAATAGATTTTTAATGCACAGAAGTGTTGGTTCTTCACTTAGTCTACACATGCATGTAGTTGTAAGATGCTCTCGACCTTCTTACAACCACAGGAAGCTAAAGCCTGCCAGACAATAGCAAGACATGGCATAGCCAATCACAACCTTTACAACATGAAGAATGAAATATGTTAAAGATTGGCTCTGAGTGGTAGTTGCAGAGATGTCAGTGGATTCTTGACCTTGGGTAGTCATTGACTGCAAAGAATTTTTAAATTAATAAAAACAATCGTTCAATTAAAAGGATGTTATTTCATCCCAGTACTTACGAAAGTGGCTGTAATTCCTAAGCAGTTAATGGAATACTTTTGATAAACCCCTTGAATTAAAGCTGTAAGTCTGCACTTTAATCACAACCTGATTACTTGATCTAACTTTAACCGACTGTATGACCTAACTGGCTGTATAGTATGGAGACTGAAACCTGTTCATGTAACTATCGGGGGTCTCCAAATGCTATAGAGTTAGAATGTAGGACACTATAAACAAGTGTATAAAAGCTTTCCACGTACTTTTCACTTGTGTTATATTGCATTTTTTTTTCAAGGTATGTCAGATCTCTATGAAGAGAATTAAAGAATTTAAAGGGTAATTTTTCTGCCATTGTATCTTCCCCTGACGAGAGGAGTCCATTTACTCTGACAGGATGTAAACATTATTGGGCTTGCTGCTTCTTTAGATTGGATGTAGAGGTAGACAGAAAACAGTTCCTACAATAAAGTAAATGGATCATGATTTAAAAAATACAGAACTTTTCCATGAGATGAGGACAGTTCTGTCGTGTTCAAGATCTCAGGCAAACCAGGCAATTCACACCTAGACAGTACTCGGTGGACAGACTAGATCAAAATGTGAATATGATTTTAGGGTTGAGCTGTCACTTTAATACAACGTGCACCTAAAATAAGCTGGACATGACTTCAGCTAATCCATTTGTATTTTCTGCTCTCATTCAGCTAATCTTTCCACATTTTCTATTGTCCCCACATTTCTTTTTATGTGGGTGCCCTAACTGAGCTCCTATCAGCTACACGGCAGTCACACTGCTCAACACCCACACCAATAACAGTTTTGGAAAAGCGAGATTTAATCCCTTATTGCTCTGTAGCATTTATGGATTGAGTATTTCACTCTTGACTAGAGGGCAACATGAATTTGGCTCAGTTTGTTGTTTTTGTTGTTTTTCTTTTTTTAAACACAGCATCAAAACATTAGACCCGCGCAACAAATGGTTCCAGTTTATATTCTGCATCTGTATAAATCCAATCAGAATCATGCCAGCAGCAGATGGCTACATTCCCACATGCAGAGAAAATCCCATTTTGGCCTGATATTTTCAAGAAAGTTCAAAGCAAAGGTCAAAAGGTTGCCAACCAGGCTTCTGGAAGTGCATACTGTAAAAAGAAATCTTGTATTTTGTGGAAAAGCAAAAATCAGGTATGAGAAATGTTGTCCAAAGACTGAGAACTGGTTCGGTATTTGCTGGCACGGACTGTTTACGCCTTTTATTTGCAAGTGAACGAAACAAAGTGATTAGATCTCAGTCCCACAGGGTCACAAAGTCTGATTTTCTGATCCAGTGTGCGTACAGAGTCAGACACGAGTTTGTGGATGTTGCTCTAAGCCACTAGCATCTGGCCTATTGTCTGCTTCCACGGCTGGCTGCCTGATTAGCTGCTACAGTATTGCAAACCTAGGCAGAGAGAATTAGCTGTGTGTGTGTGTGTATGTGTGTACGCGTATGCTATGCACGTGTGTGCAAGAACGAGCAAGAGAGCATCTGAGTGATTGTAAGCGCGAGTGAATGAACGTGCTTGCCGTAAGAGAATTTATTTGTGTGTGTGTGTGTTCGTGTGTTCTTCCACTGTGCATTTATGAGTGTGCGCAGGTGGGTGTATAAAATCAAGTTCTCTGGAGTCTGCAGCTAAAATTATAAAAATTACACAATGCATCACAGATGGCAAGCTCTGTGTGTGAATAACACACACACACATACACACATATACAGGAGGGATGGATTTCGGGGAGTCTTCTTGAGGCTTGCTCATGAACACTTTAACCTAAAGTGTGTGTTTTTTATATACTGTGTTCTTTTCACCTTCAAGGAACCCAAAACACACACTGAACAAAATCACTTTTCTGAAACCTACTGACTTCCTGTAGTTCGAAGGATACACGAGCGGCGTAGTATGAGGCAGGTTGCCGGTGTCAACATTTCACAGTAGCCAACACACTGTGTGACTGATGCAATCAGCTTGATGTCAAAGCCGCTGCCACGTGGCTGACATGACACTCAGCTGGATAAAGCGAACACAGTGAGGTCCAGACTCACGCAGGAGGAAATATGTTGTAAGGGACCCTTCCTATCAGTGCTAGCGGTCAAAGGTTGGAGATGGAACATAGCAGAGCTGGCCCGCATTCATTTCCTGGAGATTTTTTTTTCTCCGCTGTGTATCACTGTTGGTAAATGCGGCATTGCTCTGTAACACCACAAACAGTAAAGTGCTAGGTAAAGATAAGAGCTGAAAGAAATCTGCTACTACAGTTCTGTTTACGCTGCGATGAATGACTGCTGTTAAAACATGAGACCTACTGAATGTTTCTTTAATGAATTAAATGCCGTATTTGCAAGTTCAGCATTGAAACTGGCCATGTGGTTACAATCATGATCATGAAAATAAAAGCGGTAATTTTATCTGTATAAGCTCATTTTTAAGGTCGTTGCATTACGTTAGATTACTTCTGATTATATGACAACACAAACCTTTTGTGAGAAACGTGAACTCTTCAGTAACTCCTTTTTGTTCTTAATTACACAGTGCTACTTCGTGGGTCTTGTTACCGTTAATTTGTAGAGCACCAATTTATATTAATTCTGCAGTTATTGGCAATTTCTTTGTGTAACTATGTAAAATACATCCAAGCAGTTATGTAACATTTAAAAAAAAGAAGTTAAAACCAATATACAGTACTTAACACATTTATTAGACCTGTCATAAAGACAAGAAAAAGAAAACATTTCATATCTTTCAAAAACATATTTAAATAAAAAATTATTGAATTCATGGAACTAAAACGTTTTTTACACCCCAATTCGAACCGACACACTGGACTTTCAAGCATTAAAACTAATTTCAATTAGTGCAATTTAACAAAAAATAGTAATGTGCTTAACTATTATTTTTGCTTTTGTAAAAGAGCAACTTTAAATATTCATGTATAAAACAATAATTATATTTTTGCATTAAAAATATGTTAATTAAAAAGCTTGAGAATATTGTTGAATTAATCATTACAGAAACATGAAAATTATTTAATTAATGCTGTTAATTTGGGGAATCTATTGCATAAACCTTATGTTGGATGGCAGTCTAAAAATTTGCACTCTACAGCATAGATGGTCACTATTAATCTATTGGACTAAGGAACAAGGTTGTGCCAGTAGAGAGCAAACTGGGCTGTTCGTTCCAGAGACAATAAGCCACTGCTGCAAACACATCAAAAGCAAAATAAATTCTTTTTTTGTAATACAATCTGTGAGGCTAACACAAAGCTAGCAGCCAGACACCCCCAGACTCACAGTGATGCATAAGCTGATTTTAACCCAAGTCCAACCAAAGAGCCAAAGCTTGATTTTCAACGGGTAAGAGAAGCAGAGATGAACAGGATTGTAATGTCTCGTCACACTTCACACAGCAGAATCAGTGTAACCACAATATTTTTCTGGGATGTTATCTGAAGGCTGTTTTTCATCAACTCTGATATCAGATTTGTGGTAAAATTTAAATAGACTACTACTAAAAAAGATCTTCCATGTGTCCTTCTAATTAGATACAGAATATATATACATAACATTAAAAACTAACTTTAAGACAATTTTACTTCCTATAGTAAATACGTAAAAAAAATAAGTAATTTCTTTAAAACAAGTAAAAAGTAGTGTGTCATAGATTACTTTTATGAGTAACAACACTGCTTTACGACTTCCTGAGACATTTTCACACGACTGTCCAAAAATGCTCAAAATAATAAAAGGTTATGTTTTTGGTAGTGTGTGTGTGTGTCTGTGTGTGTGTGTGTGTGTGTGTGTCATTTGGCTTATATCCACCAAGATCTTCAAGGTCAACTTAATCAGTTATTACTCTAAAATTGACAAGTGTGGTGTGTCAACATATAGAAAGTACTGTATAAAGATTTAAAACATCATGTCACATTTGACCTCTGACCTCTCCTTCTAGGTCAATAGATTGATCTGAAGGTCAGAGTTATGATAATGCTATATAGAGCTATTTAAAACTATGTTTCTTACTGTCATTATTTGTACTGACCACACATGGGGAATGATTTATGAGGATTCTAAATACCACATTACTTTGGACAAGTACTCTTCTTCATTAAAATATTGTTAAGAGTAAGTGAATGAGCTGCCTAGTTAGGAATATACTTAAGTATAATATTCTAAGTTATTCATGTCCAGTTATTTAAAAAATCAATACCTATTATCAATTACCCACTGCTACATAATGTTTGTGCAATCAAAGTAAAGATCTGCCCTGCTGCTGCTATTTTTGTGTGTAAAGACACTTAACATTGATGATTAAGGCATAAAAAAGCACTGACTTAAAGGGATGAAGCCAGTGTTGTGTCTACACATAACAGACAACTTACCAAAGAACTGATTTTAAATGGCATCTTTAGGCAGTTTGTAATTAGTAACAAAAAACACACCATTTGTTCAAATTTTTTGCACCAATAATGTGTTTCCCGAAGAGCTATTATTTGAAAACTTGGCATATTTTGGCATGGTGTGCAGTGAATCCTTAAAAATGTCATGAAAATGGAGGACAAAAAAGAAATGGCAGGTCTAAAAAAATATCTACAGCACATGTGAACAGTATCTTAAAGTTCTGTCCTTGAGAAAAACAAAAAAACTCAGCAAAGACCTGGCACAGGACCTGAAAAATGCATCTGGCCCTTCAGTTGATCCATCTACTATTCACTGAAGCCTCATCAGAAATGGTCTCAGGGAAGGGTGGCTGTCAAGAAGCCATTCTTAAGGAAGGGAAGGAACCAGAAGATGCTGAGCTATGCCAAATTACTCAACAACTGTACTGAAAATCAGTGGTAACAGGTCTGATAAAGGGATGAATCCAAATTCTGGTTCAAATCATCATCAATATGTTGATGATGGAGACTCTGTTATAGTTTAGAGCTTCATTTTGGCTAGCGGTGGTAGGGAACTTTTCAAAACTGATAAAATTATAAATGTGGAAATATCGTCAGATTTGGAGCCACCACCTGGAAAGCATTTGATTGGCAACAGCTTCATTTTTCATGACAATGACGTCAAACACAATGCCAGTGCAGTGAAAGCATACCTGGAAGGTAAAACACACAATAAAACAGGGGCGGTCCTAGCCTGTTTGGTGCCCTGGGCAAACACTCCCTCTGGTGCCTCCCCTTCTCTTTTTTTCTAAACTGATCACCTGATGGCTTTGACCTTTTCTTGTCCATCTTCCATTGGTGTTAATTTTGCACTCCAGTATCAACACCCATCCCCCCAACCCGAGGATCACCACAACATAACCTAATAGACCTACACCTCAGTGCACAGATTCGGTTTGTATAGGGTTGTTTTTTTCTGGGATTTCCCACAACCCAGGAAAAAAATAATGAATACATAATGGGCTTGGATTGACAACATTATGAATGAAATGTGCTCTATTTGGAAGCAGCCCGCCCCCCTCCCCTTTCCTACAGGTTGTGTGTGAGACTTCAGCACAGCAGCAGCAGCAGCAGCAAGCAGGCGCACCGAGGTCCCTCGTGCTCACTGTTCGTGTATGTGAGTGTGATAGAATTTAGAAAAACAAAGCGGTACAAATTCTAAGTTTGTATCATAATGTCTTCTGTTTTTGTGTTTGTTGGTTTGTTTTTATTTAGTTTTACTTTGCGAACTGGATATTAGATGCCCCTCAAGCCAGATGCCCCTCTCTGTGTGGCAAGCAGCAAGCGCACATCGTAAATGGAGGGCGCCCTTACTCCTCGCAAATAGGCAGAAACCGACAGAAAACCGATCGGTGCCTATGCAATCCCCAAAATGCGCTGGGATGATGTCGGGGCAGCATGGGTGCGAGCGACTTTTTTTGCCGATGCTGATGATGCCGCCCCCACCACAATGCTGCCCTGGGCAACGGCCCATGTCGCCCATATCAAAAACTGCCACTGCAATGGAACACAATCAGTCATGGATTGGCCTCCCCAGAGCCCCCCCTCGACAGTATTTAAACAGTTTTGGATCATGTTGACAGAGAATAGAACAAAAGGCCGACAACATCCAAAGAAAAGCTTTGAATCTCTTTCAAGAAGCCTGGAGAACTATTCCTGAAGATGACTTAAAGAACTTACAAGAAAGCTGTGTTCTTGTAATTAAGAGAGTTCGGACTGTGTTGAAGAATAAAGGTGGTCATACCAAATATTGACTTTCAAACTTGTTAGACTTCCACGCATATTTGCAAATGCAATAAATCACTGGACCTATTTATTTTATTTTCCCAGCAAAATATAAATGATAGGTAGTTTAAGTCTTTTACACACTGTGTGCACAAACTAACTAACTTGAATGATTTGTGGGTTGTTTTTTTTTTGCTCTTTCCCCTTATCTTGTTCTGTATTTGTTTGTTCTGTGATTCCATTTATCTTACCCTCACTCACTAACATCAGCTATTGAAAGTGAAGTCGCACAGCACCACCCTAAAACATGCAACATGCACACACATATTTGAATATTTATTGTTCAGTATCTTTTGTATGTCCCGTCTATTGTTGAAAAAGAAAGCATGGAAAAGAAAGACGAGCTCTAAATAGCTTTTCTTTTGCTAACTGCATTATTTTAAATTTTATATTCTCAGGTTCATTGTTCCTGACTTTAGAGCTAATATGGAAGTTTTCAAAGCCTGACAAAATTTACATCGAAATAAAACACCAAAACACTAAAAAAAAGACAAGGACACGTGCAAAAACAAGCTGGGTATAAAGAACAAGTACAATTTGATGTGCGGTGACGTACTGACCCGTGGTCATAGTTGTAATAATCCTGTGCGTAGTAGTCATGGCCAGGATCGATGCCAGATTCCATTGATAGTTCCTGTTAGATTGACAGACCTTTGTTAGAGGCTTCCCCCCCACACACACACACAAATGGATAATTTTATAGGACATGACTACACATACATACACACTCATAGTGATGACTTTGACTGCGTTAACACTCCCACAAACCCATACTCCAACAGACAGACACCCATAGGGAGTAAATAAGTACTGAAACAAGAGAGAGACTGAGTACCTCAGGTCGGAGCAGAGAAGGTCGGAGAAGTTGTTGCGTCTACCAGAGGGACAGAAAAGTGGTGAATGGAAATAAAAAACAAACAAAATGGAAGTATTTCAGTGCTGTCCCTCTGAAATGTGTACATCTATATTAGAAACATAAAATCGATAGCTGATGCCCCCCATTCAGTGTCTCTAGAAAGCTCAGGATCCAGTGTATGTATATGCTTTCATTTGATGTTATCTGTCAGATTGTAGGAACATGGGAATGAGGTTTTATCAAGCAGCGGATATAACTTCTGAACTCAATTTAAGCTGAAATTGAGTTTGAAAATGCATGCACTGCACAAGTGACTGGATGACTCTTTATAGGACAGCAAGATGACAATGACATGTATTGACAATGTATTTAACAATGGGGACCTGGCAGAAATATCCAGGATGTCTAAAGAGCCAACATTTTGGAATCTTAAAAGAGTGGGTAAAGTTTTTAAACATATATTTAACTTTAAGATTTCCATGTACTGTAGTGGCCTTTTTAAATTATAATTTATAAAGCCAGTTACATGCACTGTGTACTGTAAATGCTCTTTCTTCTTGATTGCATCAAACAGAAAAAAAAGATGGAAAGCAAACCAAGGCATAAATTTACACCAATGAAAAAGAAGAAAACTAAAACAAAAAGAAAAGCGTGCAGACATGCAACTACAGCATGCACACCCACGACACCTACCTCATGTTGTCCATATCCACGCCTACAAGATCAAAGAGAGCAAAAGTGAGACCGCTAGCCTAATATTACCAAGAAAACACACTGCCTGGGCTATAGCCTTGTCTTCACATACATGCCAGTGCTTTGATGAGAATTTTTTCTTGCTGTAAAGGAAATGTTTAAATGTTAAAAAAAAAAAAGAAAAAAGAAGGGACTCATTGGAAACATTTCACGAGTGTAAATTAACCCAGTTTCCCAGAAGGAAGCAAGAAGATGAGATGCATCTAAGTGATTGTATGGGATTTTGTGTACTTTGAGAAAAATGGATAATGGACGACGACTTTGTAAGAGAGAAAGAGAAACACAGCCAAATGAAATTGAAGCCATTGTGTCATCCACGTCTATTATTGTTGTATCTTTGTAAATATTATGATTAGAGATTTACGAATGCAATTTCACATCTCATTTGCAACTCATATGAACTCATTCCGTTGTTGAGAATACTGTTAATGGTGTATGTCAATATTAACCAAAGCAGTAATAAAATCATATTTCAGTAAATGTGTAAAATCCAACTAGTTTAGTGAGTACATGGGTACTTATTCTCAAGATCAGCAAAGACTTGTGCATGGAAACACACAGGGAAGCATATACTGTAGGTGATACTGTGGTGGGCCATGCAGTGCTGTGAAAAAGTATTTGCACCCTATTCGATTTCTTAGTTTTTTGTGTGTCACAAAGATAACCCGAGTGAATACAAAATGCTGTTTTTTTATATTGATTTCATTCACAATGGGAAATTCATGATTCTATCAATTGCAGCAAGTCTTCCAGGTCTTGAATCAGCAAAGCAGCTCCAAACATAACACTACCACCACCATGTTTGACTGTTTTTGTGATGTTCTTTTTATGAAACGCTGTGTTAGTTTCGTGCCAGATGTAACGGGATCCCTGTTTCACATGTTAGGCTATCCCCTCTCTAATTTTGGTAATTCCACGCATTGCCAGAAACCCAAACAAAACACGAAGTAAGAGGCTCTAATGTAAGCATCCTGTTAATGTTGGTGCCGCCAGTTACACAATGGACCCGAAGCCAGCACAACAGAGCCAGCAGTGCCCGGGCAGGAATGCATATCTTACTTGGAAATTCCGACACCACTTCATATTTAAGGAAGAAAGGGATGGGCCAAATCTGACCGTGCAATGCAAACTCTGTTTGCCAGCAAACAAGCTGCTCTCAGCGTCAAAAGACTCCACCTCCAACCTAAAGAAACGTCTGGAAGTAAGTCCTTTTTTAAAAAAAACTAACGTTAGCCTACTGCAACTACCTTGTTTTAGTTGAGGTAGCTACCTCGGTTATGTGCCACTTCAGTATCTTCGATGTAGTACTGCTGTGTAATTTATTACTATTATATTACTATAATCAAGTGCAGTTCTGAAAGCAGTCTATAAAGTAATCTCAGCTAACGCCAGCTAACAATGTTAGCTTGGTGGCGAGTAGCCTTCAGTAATAGTAATAAATCACACTGCAATAGTACATTCATGTAGCTGTAAAAGCATGACAATATATCAAGTAATCCAAAGTATTCAGATTACGCTACTCACATTGAGTAACTTAACGGAATACGTTACAAACTACATTTTGGGGCATGTATTCTGTAATCTGTAGTGGAATACATGTTAAAAGTAACCTTCCCAACACTGGTCTTGGGGATCATCCAGATGTGGGGAAGAGGTGAGCAACTAAAGAGGTAGATTAGCGTTCACTTTGGGGACACTGCACCACATGTGTTTCTTAGCTGTTTTCCTGTGCTAAGTGAAGCTAATTATCGACTAGCTCGAGAATAGTGGTATCCTTTTTTTAATGCAACTTTTCATACTTTTTTGTATCCCTACAATAACAAGTTCATATGATTTGAGAGAAAATAATAAACACTCAGAAAGTCAACAAACATGCAATTAAATTCACTGTATATCCGATTGGATCCATCTAGCAGCTAAGTTGATTATGTATGCGCAACAGCTTAATGATGTTTACAGTACTGTGAAATTAATACTTGTTGCTATGAAAAAAAAATTAAAGACAGTATGACAACGAGAGAGCGAGAAACAACAACTAAGAGAGAAGTAGGTACATTCAAGGTAGCAGACACTTTAATAAAGGGAGGCAGGAAATGTGATTAAAAAGAAGGAGGGTAAAAAGCAAAAAAAGAACAAATACAAAGAGAGAAATAAAGATAAACAGCCAATACCTGTCTGGTCTGTCTTAACTATGCTGCACAGACTGTACTGTCATGTGAAACAAAGGTAATGAGCTGGCAAAATGAAGACGTATCACACATCAACAAACAGACTTTTGGAGGACACATCACATTCTCCTGTCTGCTCTTCAAGTGCAAACACCCAGGCATCCACACAAATTGGTAAATCACTCGAGCATCTCATTAATTCATTTTAGAATTTCAGATGTGCCTCTTAAACACACACAGGCGCACGCTCAGAGGAGGAATCACAGCCTTCCAGTGGGCATCAAAATGCAGCTAAAATGTGAAGCTGAGGATGTCGGATGGGGCGGATTACCGGTGATGGGCGTATGAGCAGACGGGGTGAGTGAATGGAAGGAGAGATGAAACGGATGGTTTGGGGTGATCTACGGGTTCAAAATGTAATGACCCTTTTCACAGTCACTGTATCTTAAAGTGTGTGTTTACTGTCTACGTTTGAGCTGCAATCAGAATATGCCTACCACCGTGTGTAGCATAATCTGTGTATGTGTGCGTATATTTCTGTGGAAGGATAAGTCTATTTTTCTTGCCCTTGTTGCTCTGACAGACACATTATTAGGTCCTCTCGAGACAAAAAGGCACAGACGGCTATCTGATCTCCACCGCGCACACAAACATAGACACATTTGACATGATTGACTCTCGCTCTCCGTGTCCTCTCCACCTTGTCTCATAGTGTGTATGAGAAACAGGAGGGGAGAAATATTAGCTCTTAAAGAACAGACTCAGACTATGACATCTAATAACAGCCTCTTCTTCTTTTCTCTTTCTTCTTAAGGCTTTATACCCAATTTTTCTGTTTCACCCCCTATTTCTGCCTTCTGCACCTCTTGGCACATTCCTTCCTCACCTATTTGTCCTTTCATTACAGTCACATGTTATATAGAAAATACCAGGTGTGGATGAAAAAGCAGGAAAGTGCCCCAGTGTGTTGCAAACATGGTTGCGAGTTCAGGGCCATTACAGATATTGTCTTAAACAATTTTCCTATTTGCATTATACTTATTCAGCACTTTAAAAAAAAGCTCCAAGCTGCAGTGCCAAAGTCGTTACATAGGTTTGATTTTATTATTTTGAGTCACAGCATCTTGTAAGGCCAACTTTAAAAAAAAAAAATTAAAGCTGGTCAGGTAGTCCAAAATCTAAAAATGTAATGCCACTGGCTCAATTTCACTGTAATTCCACAGAGCAGAGCAAAACATCAAAACTACTTGAATTGCTAATCAGTGTTGAATATGTGAGCAGTGTTTTAGATGTCTGGAGCCGTGCTCAGTCGAGTTATTTTTATAATCAGAACAAAAACTGCTACGTTTTATTGCATTTTAGGTGATGCGATAATTCTTTATCAGGATCACAACGTGTGACATCATCATGATGGTCAAACCTGAATGTAGTGGTTAACACATTTGCCTTACAGCTGGGAGATCTCTGCTTCAATATCAGATGGTGACACAAACACAGCCTCAGGGGTCACAAATGAATTGTGCTTCTAGTGTTGGTCTCAGGTCCAGATAAATGGGATGCTTCTTTTAGCTTCTCCCTTATTCACAAGAGGTGGATGGATCTGCATATTTGATTTGGTAGATTTTTACACTGGATGGCCAACCAGACACAACCCTGCTAGGAATTTGTGTCTGCTGCCAGGCTTAAATGGGGTCTTTCATATGTTAGGCGAACATGTTAACCACCATATTATTGAGCCACTGCTTCAGGAAGCGCATTCAGTGTACAACCTGAGACAAATCGACACGCATCTCCTTTGGAGGTCATCGTGATTACTTCTTGGGAAGTAAAGGAGCAGGTAAAAGCCCCTAACCAACACTTTGATGATGAATAACCTTTGCCTAAGGTTTTTTTCTTGAAGTATAGTCACGGGTGAAAAATAGTTCCAAAATGAAAGTAGACCTGGAAATTGTGTATATTGCTACAACATCAGTTTGAGTTACTTCTTAAATGTCACCTGGACATGTTGTTAAAAAATAACAACTTTCTTTTAGTACAGCAAAACAAAGTTTCTCTTTCAGAATCGGTTTCGAATATCTATCTGTTGATTAGAGTACGATTTTTAAAATAATATTTTTAAAAAAACTTCAGCGGTGAGTGATACTTTTGGATCTGCCATTATCCTACTGAGCTAACCGAGTAACCGAGTCTATGACACTAACATTGCGGAAAGAGAGGGAATAATTGTAAGACTCCGGAGTGTTAAATTCAGCCTGCGACAAACGAAACAGACTTTGATTGCACAAAACTTTAAATAACTTAAAAGACCCCAGTAATACTAGTTTGAGTTCGTGAAAAAGATGTCGTGTAGAAATCACAACATTACAAATTTATCAAGTTCGTTCTTTGCAATACTCTGGTCTATAATTCTCACTCGTCACTCTGAGCCAATCTCATATCTACATAGAACCAAAGTCAACCCCCTCTTTTTGGGGGATTCACTTAATAAAGTTATGTCAGGTGGTTTCACATGACTATGTTAAGTAATTCCTAAGAAACCAACTGTGTTTTACTTCAAAATGTTAATCTTAATGAAAAGCTAAAGTTAACTAGCCAAAACACACCCAAAAAATGAAATCTCACTATCGTTGATTCAAAGAATTATCTTTGGGTGGATTTACTCAGCATATTACTGTATTTTCCGCACTATAAGGTGCACTTAAAATCCTTTCATTTTCTCAAAAATCGACAGTGCATCTTATAATCCGGTGCGCCTTATGTATCAATTCTGGTTGTGCTTACTGACCTCGAAATGATTTTATGTGGTACACAGCACTCAAAAATCTGTCAAAAAATGTTTTAGTACGACTTTGGTAAGCTTCGAAGCCGCACCGCTTGATGGATTGTGGGAGCATTACGGCTACCGTAGTCAGGAGCCTCGCAGAGTAATACGTACTGTGCTTCAACATAATATTACCGT
>VUQG01004269.1:9600-29600 GCA_015106755.1 Etia nguti
CCATTACGCACCCCTCCACCACCACCGCCGCCGCCGCCCACCCCTCTACCCATCCACCCCACTCCTCTCCAACCACCATCTTGCCCTTTAATTCAATCACACCACTTGGAAATAATGAAAGTTGGGTGACGATTCTCCCTGATCCAATTTTCTCCAAGCTTTTAAGCCTTTTAAGCGACCGTATACCTTGGGCAGGATTTCACATAGTATTCCCCCTCTACCTCTTCTTTCTGCCCGTCTGCTCCGACTATTTTCACTGATCCTGACTCTGGTCTTCTGCAGCGAAGCCAAACGTGTCGGCTTTTATTTCTTATAACCATCTATATTTTTATTGGGGTTAAACAATTTGTTTCAAAAGCACCTGGTTTGATTTTTTTTTTAATTACCTGTTTTTATCAGCTTTAGAGAAAAAAAAACCCGAAATATGTATTCAGGTGAATGATTTTATATCAGTGGATGATTTTTAAACTGAATGTGTGCTACCTGCACGCAGTATTGCCTGTCTGGATTTCTTCGGGTTTTATTTAACATGAAACTCTTAGAGACAGCTCGATTTTTAAATCCGGACAGTATCATTTGTGGTTCACGACTTTGTTGCTGTTATTAAGGGGGTAGGTAGAAAGAAAGGTAGAAAATGTCTCTATGGACTCAAAGCCCAACGTGTTGGAATTTATGCGCGGTAATAAACGCATTTTCCGGCTTCGATTTCATACTAAATTTTGCCTTTCTGTCAACATTTTTCCAAATCTTTTCCTGCTCAGCTGCAGTATAATCTCCGCGAAACTTCCGGGTGTATTTTTATGATTCAAATGAGTTTGTAATTGTCTTTATTACTTTCATTATTCCGTTTATTTGGCAAATAACATCTTTCTAATGAAAGTAACGAACTGGCGAGGCAGTCATCGGACCTCTTAGGCTCACAATATTGGCTGAGTGGTTAATTTGGTTTGTGTAATAAGGTGAACCATTTTGTATGGCGCTTACACTCTCGATGTGTTTCTTCTTCTTCTTTTTTTCCCACTGGACCGAGTTCAAGTCCTCTGTTGAAGCAGCGAGTTTTCCCTTTCAAATGATCGAAACACAAAAAGAAGAAAAAGCAATTACGGTGCATTTATTAAATTTAGCACATAAGTGTTTGATTATTGAATTTATTATTCTGTTCATGCTTGGGTGATTGATATGAGTAGTGGCCCTACATCGAAGTGTTACAATAATATTCCTATAATAATCTGAGGATATAATGACAAATAGAGTATATTAGTATTTTCTATTATTATTATTAGCTTGAGGCTATCAGCTTGGACATTACATATTACAAAATTTTGTCTTAAAACCTATAAAACGTCATCATAAGATTTTTATGGATCTTTGTTTCTTGTGACAGTAGTACCTCGGAGATATTTGATTTTGTCATAATATTTAGTTTTATATATAATAATTAAGGAAAATATATCATTTTTATAGCCTGATATAAAAACAATGTAGAGGTTTACTGGAAAACTGCAGGCAGGTCAATTTCTGAAGACATAAAGATTTCAAATTCTAAATAGCTGCACTTTAAGATGAATGAAATAAAATAAATTATCTATATCTATATATTCCTATACACTGCATCATTTATACCTTCATGATATAAAATATTAGATTTTTTAAAATAGTTGCCTTTTAATAAAAATATTGACTTGCTTTGTTATTTAAACTGAAACAGAGGAGAATATGAAGCTGAATGTGGCACCGAACACCGCAAGGTGCAGCTCCCGCTAAATAAAAAAAAATTGAAGACCTGCTTGCATTCTGCCATCAATTATTTTTCTCCACAATTGCTGACGTGTTGCAGTGTGTTTCTCCCTTTTCTTCCGCGTGTACATTGTCTTCCTAGGGATCAATGAGAACAGAAAAAAAGTTAATTCTTTCTTGACACAACCCGGTCCCTATTATGTAAATGTTTTCTTTTTTTTATTTTCTCTTTCTACACACGAGCTGGGACCCAAAAGTTTTACCAAATGGTTAATTTGATTATTGAAACCAAAGAGCCAAATGGTTCACCGTCCTCCCTCCACGCGTCTGGCAGCGAGAAAAGAAACCATCTCTGGGAATTAATCTAATAACGCTCAAAGAAACGAGAAGTCTTTTCTGATATTTCGCCGAGGCAAATACAATTATAGCTTTTAGCCATCGGTTTCTTTCACTGAAGCTGCTCTTTATTCTTGTGGTCTATAGTCCCTCCGCCATAGACCAGCTATTGAAACGCCTCCTTTTTTATAGTTTCAACATCTTTTAATTCTTTCAGCTGGTTCGGCTGGCACCCAAAGCCGCAGTTTGATTTTGTTTTGATGTGAGAATATAAAATCTGAAAGGGGAAAATCTGCAATGTGAGCTGACTTCAATGACTTTTTAAAAGATTTTGCAAGATGTAAAATGTGCAATCAGCTTTTATATGGATGCACGGGGTCTGTTGGCTGCAGGTTGAAACACTCTCCATACAAAGCACCTTTTCCAAACACAGTGAGTGAGGAAGAAACAGTGATTTACACTAACATAATTGTCCTTTAATTCGTAATTACGGTGCAAATAAAGGGCCTCAACCATATGTATTCACTTAAATAAATCAGGAAAACGCGATGTGTGCAAGACCCCAAATTCCCCTGGCAAGTGCCGGACAATAGAAGGGATATGGGAGGAACTCCTCTCCATTTAGTGCACACTATCGTTGCTCAGCAATATAGGAATGCGGGTCGACAGGAGGGACAAAAAGAGGAACAAAATGCCATTGTCTCTGGATGGATTGGATGGATCCACTCCCCTGAAAAGGCAAAGTAACAGAGGAGGATAAAGAGAGAGAGAGAAAGATGGGAGGGTCCCGCTGTCACATTTCACCTACAATGTCTCACTCCTCCGCCCGAGGAAATCCTACGCTTATCAAAACGGTTATTAATAAGGCCGCGTGTTGCAGGGGAGGGGCTCTGGAGCAGATAAAAAATTCATTTTGGGGACGATCTCTCATGGCAATTTAGTCTGATGTCTCAATTTGACGGAATGGATAGAAGGTCTCGCTCTAGTTGCAAAATGCGTGAAAAATATCTGAGAAAAACGATTACAAGATGAGAAAGGGGGCTTTGCTACATCTTTACACTAATAATTCAGGTTATTATTGATGGGCGCCAATTATGATATTCTGTAATAAATCACATTCGTGTTAGATATTTTGTCTAGGTGTACTTCGTTTTCAGGATGTAAAACTGAACATAGCACAATATGTTAACTCAAAAGGATGGGTTGGGGTGGGGGGAATGAGTCAAACATCAGATTTTAAGGTGTTCCAGGCTGGTGCGTATAAGGCGCATCGCGTTTCCAAGCGCACAGATGGAAAGTGACATCTGGGGAAGAGGCAAAATTCAATTAGAAGCTGGTGTCTTTCTCGATGTCTGCAGAAAAAAGCGTTCAGCCAGCACAAAAGACGCCAGGGATACAGCCTGCTGCGAGCAGGCTCAGTCCCGTGTTGTTGTTTGTGTATTTTGTATTTTTATGGAGAAAATATGATGTGCCTTTATAGCTTGTTAAAAGCTATGAAATAAAATCACCAGAGGTCACAGTGATCGTCAAATACAGTGAAGGAGAGGAAGGGGGAAAATCAACTTAGCGCCATTTCATCTCGCCTTTATGGGGTTATAATGATCACGTAATAAATTGTGAATGTGAGTGTTTTGATGTCGTGGACTACAGGTTGTGTTGTGTGTAATTTGTCCCTCTTTTCTTACGTTAACTGTCTTCCAGATGCTGCAGCCAGCTCCAGCAGAGCGCAGCTCGTCTCCTCTGGCCTCTCTGGCCCCTCTGAGCCTTTATCTGCTCTTCCCAAGTGACCAAGAGACCAGCCAGTGGATTAACATAAAAATCTTATTCCAGTGGATAAGATTAGGAAACATATTACCCTCAAACGCGGCCTTGGCACGGGCGAGAGCCAGGCAAGGAATCAATTACTAAATTACTCCAACCTCTAAGTCGACATTAACGCAGAGAAATGCCATCGACCGGTCCTGAAATAAGATTTCGCAAAGATGTGATCATTAAATCTCTTGCCAGTGTTCAAGAATTTGATTCATAAAATCGTCTGAAATGAGATGGAATTAAATTCTTATCGGAGCTCTTGTCATCGTTTCATCCCGCGCTGTTTAACGTTGGTCAATGGCCTTCATGAGATTTTCCCTGTAAATAAACTTGGTAATTGAATCCGCCTCTCCACGACACATTGTTTGGTTGTTATTAATTTATTGCAGCCATGCAGGCGGACGGATGGGGTATGCAGGCCGGAGTCAGGCTTAGATGGTCCCAGATAAATGTTTTAAGTCACAGACGTCGAACAAACGTAGTGATTTAGACTCAGTTAAACTGCAACAAGCTTTTTTGGGGAGGGGGGCAATCTGAAAAATCATCTGTCATTTTTTTTTCTGGCCTCCTGCTTTCCCCCCCCAGTGGGGTCAAAGCATATTTTATTTAGCATAGTCTACTGGCATTAACCCCCTTCCAACCCCCGCATTAGCAATTGACAATTATTAGCCTGAGCCTCATAAATCAGCTGCGTGACCCGTTATTATTGTTGAATTGAATAGCTGTTGGGGAAGTGAGGGTCAGTGTCATTAACTTGCCTCGCCTCTCACCCTCCTCACCCACCCCTCCTCTATCCTACACCACCCTCGGGCCCCCTGAAGGCATTTGGCTCTCTATACAAGGACCTGCTGGCTAATAATGCCGTGTGGTCGGCCTAAAAGCTTAATCACACATGCATTAAGCAGCAGACAGGGGCCTTTTGTGCGCACGTAGGTTTACTGGAATTAAGCGATTAATGGTCATCTGAGCGGCAGGCGACAAGGCGGCGCATCGAGGATGATGGAGTGGTTTTTAATGTCAAAAAAGGGAAGAGAGAAGGAGCGGAGGCGGCAGGGTGAAAGGAAGGAAAGAGGGAGGGAGGGCTGGGCAGCAATTACAGTAGGCCGTGTCTCCCAATCCATCATAAAACGTCAAGGTCATTGTGAGTTGTATTGATTATTAGACTATACAACGCTTTGTAATGTTTATTACACACCCCTGCTTCGACATTACAATATGCAAAAATGCCGCATGTAAACACCTGCTATCAATTTCTAAAGCTGCTCATTTGTTTAGCCTCGTGCCCCGTTCTCAATTTCATATTCTTTTGATGCGCTGAGACTAAAACACGTGGCCCCAGTTGTACATTAGACTCTTTATTTTGCCCCCAGACTCCATCTGCATAAACCACCAGGCAGCTCATATGAATTATTATATCCATATATTCAAAAGAGTCGCAACAAGAGACAATAACCCTGCATGCACAAAAACAGGTCTTCTCAAATCTATTGTTTCTTGTACATCTGAGGTCACAAATGTTAATGAACTTATCAATATCACATGCTGTCACGGTGCTATATTGTTACTGCTGTAACAAAACCTCAAACAGTGTCTCTCACAAACATTTTGTAAGACAGATTAAATAACCATTTATTTAAGCTTATGCACAGCCGTCACCTGATCATACAGATGATTTGAGGTAGTTTTAGTGTGCAGGTGTGTTTGACTGAAATCTGAACAGCTTCAGTCTATCCTTATTAACAACTAATGAACACTGTACATATAACCCCCCACAGTCATGTAGGTTAAAGTAATATGGCTACTTTACAATTCATTCATGCACAAACAGCATTTAGGGCCTCTTCTGGACATCAAATTCAGCTGTTTTGCATCTGAAAGTTTATTACTTCAAAGTAAAACAGTCTAAATCTTCCTGTTGAAGATTTAGACTGTTTTTTTAAGCAAGTTTCTCTCCACTTTTTCTACTGAGATGAGGTGCTTTATAGTTTTAATTTTACAAATTCCTTTTTTGTTTTGCAGTTTCAAAACAAAAGCTTAGAAATAATAATGGAATAAACAGACCTAAACCTATATGCAAAGAAAGCTAAACATAACAGCAGAAATATTGAAGAAGCTGTACTCAATAGTTTGTTTCCACATTTTTTAAATATTTACTCAGTTGATGAAGTTTACTACAGGGGGTGGACATTACACAGTAGCTCCCATTAGTATCACCCATAATAAAGATGGTATCGCGATATAGCAGTTTTATAATTTGCAATACATGAAAATCTATTATGATAAATCAGGAGTAGGATCATGTCATTTTAGTTAATTAGCTCTCTAATTTATTTTCCATTGTCATCCCTACCATCACTCACTTTCCTCCTGTGAGCTACTTCTTCACTAGAAGTTACTTAACTTCAGTTCACTTAAGATTTAGATTAGATATCCACATTATCTATTTTCCACTAAAGCATTACCAGTGCCCAATCAAAAACTTGTTCCATGCTTTTCCATTGACATCCAGTGGCAAAAAGCTGGCGCTGGCATGGCTAGCACAAAATAGCCAGGCCCACATTTGGAATCACTGTTTTCAGTGGCCTTAGAAGGTGAAACAACAAGAAACTCACCAATGCAGATGCATTCTGGAGATTCAGCATCTGCACCACATAATATACCGCTTGTGCTTCATAATGCTAGGTAGTAGAACAGTAGCAGTACAGTCGTGACTGATAAGTTAAACTGCCTCTGTTTAGAGCATTTGGCTACAGCTTATTGATAAGATATTGAGAGACGGAGTAAATCAAATCTATTTTAATTAACCATGCCACCATTTTAAATGATTTTCTTGTTTGTTTTTTGTTGATTTGACATGTTTCAGTCTCACACTTACTACTCCAGCTGCTGTTTGTGCATTACTTTGAATATTTTAATGGTAGTGAGTCCCACATCCAACTTGTGAAGCTCTATTTGGCAGCATTTTCCCATTTAAAAAAAAAAAAGTTGTTAGTGAATTAATTGTTGAATACCAGATGGATGTTAACTTAAACGAACCTTGGTTTCTTCCCAAAGCTGTGTTTTTTGTACGTGTATTTTGGTAAGGACATGGTATTTGATATTTTATAATCAGTTAATAAGTAATGATTAGCACATTCAATTGCATGCTAGAAAATCATTTTATAAGATAACTGTGATGAGTTTTTCATGCGTAAATCCAGAGTTCATGTTGAATCACATCCATCTTTGAACAGCAAGATCCTGATACCATCATCTCTCTTCTCTCCAGCAGCAACCTCAAATTTACTAAACTGTACAAGAGGAAGTCAACTTCCTCGAAATTCATGCACACTTTGTCACCACTGCTCATCTTCGATGAAGCCATCCGTATTGATGGGAGAGGGTGATTTATATTGCCATGACTACCATCCAATGGCAGCACTTGTTGATCAATCAAAGCTAATTTGATTGGATGGAATCCTTAAAGAACAGCCAGATGGGAGCCATCAGAGTCAGTCTGTCCACTGCAGACTCTGATTCACTTCCTGTTCCCAGAAGGCCACTGTCTGGGCTCTGAAGGATGATGCTGCACTACAGAGCTGGAAGACAAAGATTCGGCATTCTGGCTGAAATCAATAGATGCGGATGGCATATTGGTCGGTAAACAAAAAGGGTGCTTTGATTTATAATGTTTTCTAATGTTTTCACAGAAGCTCTTGTTAGCGGGCTTCATCATTAGAGCCCATATCAAGTCACTAGCAGATACAGGCATAATTTTTTATGTATTTTTCATAATATGAACAAATCAAAAGAACACAACAATGATTTGATCATTATGATATGTTCTCTGTAGCCAAAATCTTGTTCATTTGTTTTGTCAATTTAAAAATATTGCAAAGCCACCCTGTTGCTTCATTAGGATGGATAGATACAGTGTTTAGAGTCGGTCCCACATTCCCGCTTCTGGAAATAGTAAAGCACAAAATGTGTATTGATCAGCATTTGAAAATAGTCCATAGCAAATGCACTATTTACTCCTGCTTGACTAATAATGATGCCTGATCATTTTAAGGAATGCTTCAGCCTTTTTAAAAACAAATTTTTCACCCATTTACTGTTGATGCTTTTGCAATTTTCATGAAATTTTCTCAGAGAAAAAAACAAAACAAATAACACCAGCTTTATTTTTTTTAATGACTTTCAGCAGCAGGGATGGTTTTGTTGTAGGTTGTTTGTTTGTTTGCTGGTAAAGAACTTTTAAAAAAAAACACCTGCACACCAAACTAATCACTACATGAACCGGGTAAGAAAAATGTAAAGGGGCTTCATGAAAAAATGGTCAAATATATAACTTTGTATGGAACAAAAAGTCTTCCAAATAAGTATATACTGCACGAGACAATCAAGATGACCTACTGAAGTTCAGAGCATCAGAATAGGGGTAATTTTAGTGGCTTTGAACGTGGAATGTAGTTGCCAGATGAGTTTGTCTGAGTCTTTAAGAAACTGCTGACCTACTGGGGCTGTCCTATGCAACCGTCTCCAGGGTTTACAGAGAATGATTAAAAGATAAGAACAGGAAACTAAGGCTAATTCACATGTGCTCATCACAATTGGACAACTGAAGATTAAAAAAACCTTGCTTGGTCTGATGAGTCTTGAGTTTTGCTGTAACATCTGAATGGTGGGGTCCAAATTTGGTGTAAATAACATGAAACATTTCAGGCTGAGGGTGGTGTAATGGCATTGAGGAATATTTTTGTGTCAGATTTTGGACTCCTTAGTACCAACTGAGCTTTCGTTAACCTTTAACACAAAGTGTATTATGTATGATACATATTCTTGTGGATTTTTGAGAACATCTGCATCATCAGTGTGATTTTTTTTTTTTTACCCCAAAAAGCTTTAAAAAAATTGCACAATGCATTTTATGCAATCAATTGCACAAAAATGCCAGATATAGTAAAAACTGACACAAATGAAAACTGCTAATTGATCATATTCTTTCTTTCTCCTTCTTTAAAAAAAAAAAAAAAAATGTTAAAATGTTCAATGAGCATCCAAGGTTAAAATAAATAAAACATTTCTGGGATTTATTTGATGGTTCAGGCTTTACTGGGTTCAGCACCACAGGTTATCTGAGTATTATTGCTGACCATGTCCACCCATCTTTCAATGGCGGCTCCCACCAGTATAGTAAAGTGTCTGGTGAGTGTACTCTTACAATGGCAAATTTTAATTCTGTTTTCATATAAAGGTAAGCATATTCTAAGTAATCTCTCCAACGTCACTCAAACTTTAGACTGCTCTGTTTCCAACCATTTTTTACTCTTGAATCTGTATGTCAGTGACAGTAAACGTCAATATGGTTATCTTAGGCACCCATATTTGAATGCGAAAACAACAAGCACACCTACCTCCCGTGTCAACCACTGTCAAAAGAAAAGGTTTAAATGGAGGATGGCCTTAGAGAGTCAGGGGCTAAACTGGCTTGTTGTAGATCTAGAATGAACTAAAGGAGCCGTGTCAAAGCCCAGTATAGAATAAATAAGGGTTATTCTGAATGGGTAATGATGTACAGTTACACCAGTTCAAGAATAAACACACAGAGCTAGAAGTGAGCTGGAAATGATCCACTTTACTCTTGAAGTGACAAAGTTCATGTTAAGAGGCAGGTAGCATGTCAGAATTTGACCAGATGGCTGGAATTTGAATATTGTTTTTACTGTCACTGGCTGTTCTTTCATTTGCATTTTGATTTTAGGCACCAAAACTATTTAGGTAGAGTTGGAGTAACATTACTGAATTGAAACAGACACCTTTGCAACACAAGACACATCTCAGAAAGCTCATTTTTAACGTTAGGGTGATGACAACAGCTCTCATTTTACATGAACTTAGTAACACAGCCCCCTACTGTTTGCTTTACTTTAATACATAACTAGGCTGTAATAATAGCTTTCCCATGTGATCTTTGGGGCCATATTATGAAGATATCATAGAGATAGAGAAGTCTAGGCTCTCTGTGAGACTACCGGAGCACTGCTTTTGGAAAATGATCACATTGTCATGTTTAGCAAGTACTGGGACCTCAATGATCACAGTGCCTGCTAAATACAGGTAATGTGATTTTTAATTTTTTGAATATAAACAAGTAATGACAGCCATAGACAATCTGGTGATATCCCATAGGTAGATTACAAAATGATAATGATTTGTAGCGAATATCCAATATTTTTGAAGTCAGTTTTGAATGCATGTGAGTAAAGGCCTCCTGTGATGTGCAAGAGAGGGAACAACACATTTTCCAAAATGAAATCTTGAAACCACTGGCTATTGTCACACGGAGATGTATTATTATTATTATTTTTATTAGATTTAAAAATGTATCTACATTTGTAAACAATGCCCAGCACAGAAGAGGAAGTCTTGAATAAGGTATCCAGTGTCTACACCTTATACCCCAAACTGCTGGTTGTTCTCCTCAAAGGTTAAGTCATCTATATATCAACTGTAGTTGAAAGGCATCAGGTAAAGGGATCACTAATGTCAGTAGGCCTGTAAAACGTTTCAGACAATCTACCGTTTTTATTCTAGGCTAAAGTAGATCAACCCAAAATACATGGCTAAAAATGCATATGTTAGCTGAGTTAACAGAGTGCCATGATACACCTTTGAGCCTCCTTCCTCTCTGCAGTATATTATTTCTGTGCAGTGCATCTTCACTCCTCTGCCTCCCCTTTGGTAGCTTGACGTGACAAATAGCTGGATCTGCACTTTTCTGCAGCAAAACCAACATGCCCCTTATCATCGCTGGGTGCAAATTTGATCAGAACACACCCAGAATCCCCTGGCTGCCTGATGATGAATTGGCATATTAGGAACGATGTTTATGCATCAGCCCAGCGCTCTCTGGCAAATGACAGTAAATTGCCTCTCAGACAAATCTCTGGTCTGGGATTCCACTGACTGCCGATGAATTGAGCCTTCTTCCTGGATCCCATGGGTTCCAGGAAACCTTGTCAAAGAGAGCAGATGATGACTCCTCTTTAATCAGCTGGGGTTTGCAGATAGTTTACAGTGAAATTAGAGCTTTTCAGCTCATTTGGTGAAAACAAAGGTGAGATTAGACACAAATAAACTGCACAGTAGCTCTGAGATAAATAAAGATCGATGTAGAGGATCACTGAAAACAACCATCTTTTTTCTACATGGTATTGTGATCAGATTTTTTGTATGTTTTGGCATTTTATAGAAATGAATATGACATCAAGCAAACCTTAATATAAAAAAGTACCAGAGGAAGAACATCAATTTACCCTTATTGCTTTGAGGGATTTGAGAAAAGCTACATTCATCAACAAATTACTATTACTGTATATTTACCTTTTAATGCACTCTGTCAGTTGTAATGTCCCATTGATGGAGTGAGCTTGGGAAGTCAGGAGTTGAACTTGGCTGTTCATATAGCTTTTATATGAATTAACGTCACTGTAAGCTGGTCTAGCTTGGCCTGGTCCAGGTCCAGATTGAAGCCACAGAATGAAAACCAATAGCCCTGGGCTGATATAGAGTAGCTGTGAGAAGACAGAGGGAACCGTAAGAAGAGCAATAAAGCTAATGTGATCAAAGAAAATGGCTCTCTGAATAGAGGTGGAATGAAAGCCATACCCCTGAAATCTGGGTTTGCAGGCCCTGGTAGAGGTGACAGCATGATGAAGTTTCTATTGGATTTTCTGAGAGCAGAAGCAAAGTAGCCCTAAACCACTACTACTCATGTGTTGGATATGAAATTGATAGGCAATATGTGTTCATGAGGTAAATTGCATTGGCAGACTTGCTGAGATAGGCTTATATATGAATAACATCCCAGACACTAGCAAAGTTGACACAAACTTTAACTGAATTTCTTAATGGTTGGTTGAAGCATTCGAAGGTCAGTTAAAAAGCAGGTTTCGCTAGTTTTAGTTGAGGGTTGTTAATGTTGTTTTTCATGTTCTGTTATAAAAGTGCAAAGAAAATATGTGGACATGTTCTCAGTGGTTCTCAGAGGAGAATAACCAGGCTGCTGTGAGCTGATAGGAAGGTAATAAGAACAAAAATTGCCACTTGTTTTAACCAAAGTATGCAGAAGAGCATCTCTGATTGCACAACCTCGAAGCAGAAGAGCTACACCATCAGAAGACCACACTGGGGCCCACTCCTGTGGGGTAATAACAGGAAATTCAGGCTACAAATTGTATGGGCTCTACAAAATTTGACAGTAGAAGATTGGAAAAATGTTCCTTATTTTTTTTAGGTTTAATCCAGTGCTAGCAAGGTCTAACTAATCAAATGACCAATGAGTTTAGATGGATTCTAACTTTCTCCCTTTACTTCCAGTCTTTACTTTAAGCTAATCTCAATATTCTGCATGAATTCTCAGGTAGAATTCAGATCACAGTTGTAAGTCTTAACAAGTAAAACAATCCTGGGTGGGCTTTTATGGAGGTTTAAGTTTACATCTTGCATCAATAAAAATAACTTTTTTAGGAAAGCTATGGAGTCTATTCATTCTTGTTTGGCAACGAGTTATATATTAGGTGGGGTGAACTCCAGAAAAGGTTCAAACGTGTGATTAAAAATGTAACATGGTGTATTTTAGCCACAACCGTCTTTTTCTAAACCTAACCAAGCAGTTTAGGTGTATAAACCTAAACTTTTATTCATATAATGGTCACCGACTGTCCCTCAACACTACTGCTTGCTTTAAATGAGGACTTTGTTGCTTTTTATACTACCTCAACTGACTGTCCATCCTAATGAGGCACGAGCAAATCTGCAAACTAATATTTGCTGTTTCGGGCACCACTGGCAATCAACCTACTCTGCTGTGTAGGTGAAAGGACTTCCTGATTCTAATTCCAAATTCTCATGAAAATATCTGGACTTGTTTGTTCAGGATTACCAACATTATAGCCATAAATGTGTTTGCCATGTCTTCAGCAAACCCAATCAGTCAGTAAAGCAAGGCCACTCCTATAGGCATTTATTAGTATGACTGAAATGTCTTTGCTGGTTGTGTTTGCATTGATGTACAATTTGACGGGAATTAAATCAAGTAACCAAGTTGATGCATGTTGTGATTTGGTTAGGGTAACTCAGCTAATCTCATATTCTTATTATGACACACCCAGTTCATACAGCTGGTTTATTATGATAACACACTTTATTTTCAGAGTAAAACAAGACTCAATTATATGAAATAAGTGACAGAAAGAGGCATTTAAAGTACCAGCCTCAATTTATTTTGCTACAAATGAAATGCTGCTCAGTTAAAGACAGAAACATATCGCTTTATTATATTTAATGAACTATTTTAGATGGTATATATTGTAATTGAATAAAGTCTCTTGCTAAGTGATTTACTACAGAGGTATGTCCAAATTAACCTGAATATTACATTTATCTGAATCTTTGACACCTTTTGATTACTGCTTTTAATACTTTATGATTAAAAGAGTTAATTGGTATTTCCTGTCCAATCCTATCCTGTCAGCCAGAGAGTGTTGAGGTCTGTTTAAAAGCAATCACAAAATGCCCACCCGTTTGATACCAGCATTTGTCCGCCCTCTCCTTCCCCTGCCTGCGTTTGCAGGTTTGCATTTGAATCAGTGGGCTGGTGGGGGCCTGAGCGCTCGGCCACGTGGACCAGATTGATGTCATTGTCTCGGCACACTGACCTTTGCTGTAATACCCACGGCAGACATCACAAACTCTCACATCAATTTAGCCCAATTGGATGTGGCATGTCTTGGCTAACTCAATTTGTGGAGAAATGCACCTGTCTCTGCCTTCCCTCCCTATAGATTTACTCAAGGGGAGGGGGTGGTATTGCAGGGAAGAGAAAGGGAGAGTGAGGGGAGGGTTTTGGAGTGGAGTTGGCCGCTGGTCCGCTGCACCCCTCCACCCTCATCCGACCCTCACCCTCCAAAACATTCACCCACATGCATATAAACACCATACACCAACTTCTCCCTTCTTCTCTTTCTCTCAGCTCTTTTCCCTCTGCCATACTTTGCAGACGTAGCACCTCTGCAGCACCACACACCCTGAACAGTTTGTGTGTGTGTTTGTGTGTGTGTATTTTCCAAGGTCTGGGCAGAGTGTCTGGGAGGAGCAGAAGGAGAGCCATTAGCCCAGTGGTAATCAGATTAGAACGACGTTAAAGGGGGATGTGAATTTAAACGGCCAGCAGAGAGAAGAAGAGGAAAAGTTGGAGGTGTTATTAAGGTTGTTCATTACTCATATGCTCTCAGCGTGTGTGTGTGTGTGTGTGTGTGTGTGTGTAGCATATGTTTACGTTTGGTCTGCAAGGTCACTTTTATATGCAACATATGTGGATTTGAGCAGCTGTGCATTATGTCTGTGTTCAGCAAAGCATACTAGTTTTTCTTTCTTGTGTGTTTAAGAGGACGCATTTGAGTTTTAGAGTTACTGTTACCTTGAGAGTGAAATTTGGGGAAATGCATATCCTATAAAACTGTTTCAAGGTCAAAACTTCAGAATCAGGTTTAAGTTAAGTTTAGGATAGTGGTTAGGAATTTATTTGGGACGGGTACGGTTAGAGCGAGGGGCTCAGGAAGGCATTCTATCAGTGAGGGTCCTCAGAAAGATGGATGTACAAACATGTGTGTATCTGTGTGATTATGAGTGTGTGTGTTTTTTTATGCAAAGTGCGCAAGCTGTCAGAGATGAATAATACGTGTTGGGATCTGAGCATTAGGTAATGAGCTCCATGCTGTGAGGTGAGGCATGAACCCTCCATCTGCACTGATAGTGCTTACTTGTAAACATGCAACAACACACGTTTGTTCTACTATCCTTGTAAGGATCTGTAGTCTTGTACTTTCCCTGATCCTGAGCAAAACTGAAGTCCTAAGTAATATTTTACTTTCCTGAAAAAATAAACAGATTGTGCATGGAAATATACAGGCTAGAGGAAAGAGACAGACCTGTTGACAGCTTCTGCTGTCATTTGTTTGAGTTTGAGGCTATTATTCAAGTAGACTTTGGGATCATGTAGGTAAACATCCATGTGAAGAGCAAAAAAAGGGTACAAATTTGATTAAATAAAACCTCAAAAATACCAGCTTTCATCTTATGAGGATTTAGCAAGTTAGCATTTTATTTTCCAAACAATATTTAGTCCAGTCAACAGGAAGTCTTGACCCTAACTACACGTAATGTGAAAGGCAGTAGTTAGAGATAAATCTATAACAGCTGTGCAGTTTTTAGGCCTAAGATTTGGTTACATAACCAATTTTACTGTACAACTCAGCCACTTATTGAACCCATTTCCATTAACAGCAAAAAGAACCCCAAAAAACAAATGGTTATTTCTTGTAATAATAATAATAATAATAATAATAATAAAAAGAAGAAATAACCATTTGTTCAATGTATCCTTTGGTGTCCAATGTTCCAGTCAAGAAAGCACTGCTATTTGATGATGTACAAAGTAAACAACTTTAGATCAGTATGATGGATGTGTAGCATTTTAGACTTTCATTCATAAGACTGAGACTTGCACCACAGTCTGCATTTTTATTTACTGTGACCACAATTTTTCTCTAAACCTCATCTAACTGTAATTCGCATGTCAGATACTGCTGTTACCAATAACTGTGGACTTGTTGTCCCTTAACATTCTTCATTATATTGCACAATCCTCCACTGACACTTTTTATGCCTAGTTATAAGTTTATGAGGGCTGCACGACTGTCAGCTTGTTTTAAAAATCGAATGCACCAGAGGGCAAAAGTTAATTCTTACCGTTTTACCAAAGGTCTTGTTGTTTTGTTAAAATCTATACATATTTCTGCTCTCATGGAAACATTCTTCCCATCATTCATTGACACAGTACATTTACGCCATACACTAACAACATTTCTCCAAAACAATCAATTTCAAGCACATTCTACTAAAATATTTTGCAACACCATTAAACCCTGGCATGCATGAGTGAACATGTACACCCACAAATGGATGTTGAGATAACATTCAAAGGCTTTATAGATTTTCCCTGCAGTGGCATTGACAGGTGAGTCAATAAGCCAGCAGGGTAAAGACGAGCCTAACCTTACTATTCACTTAACATTGACTTAAGTGGAATCTCCAGGAAAACACAGCGAAAAGAGCACCGAGTTTCACAATACCAAGATACCCCCAGCATATTATAATGTTAGTGGTTTTCAAGTGATGAGTGTCAAAGTATTTACCGTTTCACCATGATTAATAGTGCTCCTATTACATCAATAGTTAATTTGTATAAAGGGTTTGCATACATATGTGTTGTAATAAATGGATCCAAGCCCAAAAAAAATGTAAATCTTTTATAATAAGTGGTAACAAACTATACAGAAAACCGATGTTGAAAATGATGGCTGATATAGAGTCACTATGCAGTTTATACTTAGTTATCCTTCATGTTTTCTGTAATGCTCTTTAATACTTTTGCTGGTAATTAAACGATAAAACAAAACTGTGTCCTGGTAATTAAAGACTTCATGAGGAAACTGCTTCTTTGATAAGTTAAAATGCACAGTCAAGTCTTTTTTAGTCATTTTTCTGTCTAATAGAGTATTGTGATTATGGTTTTAAGGGGTCAGTGTGACTCCCACCAATTTCACACTGTGACTGTCCTAGAACCCATTTGGCGTAATAATACATTAACCAGCCAAAAAGCTTAAAGATCCTTTAACTGCTCAATTAATTAGGGATCAAGACCATTTATCAATTTATTAGTAATTTCTAAAATTAAAACTCTTGCAAAATGCAAACCTCCATGTATTTATAATGCATTTAATGCATTATTACTGAGTAAAGTATTATCAAATAATTTTATTTAAACAGAGCATTGACATAATTGTAGCTTTCGTCAAACAGAATAAGAGAACTTCATACATTGTATTAAAACTAACACATTTTAAAGCAGCAACATCATACATTTACCATATTAATTTCTTTATATTTGTATGACATTAAAGTGACAGTAGTTAAGATGACCACCCGCCGTTTTTATGTTGATGTATTACAGTTGGTGGGACTGTCCAAAAATGATGTTGTGCTACATTACATCAATTTTGTTTTCCTCATAACCTAGCAACAGCACTAAAGACAGTACATAGAGCAAGAAAACAAAAGAAATAACCATCTTCACTGAAGAGGTATGTCAAATTATCATATAGGTTTTATGTATAATTACAGTTCCTAAAATTTTGTTTCCTGCAAACAAGTGGTTACAGTTACTACCACATCACAGTGGAAAGGGAAAAAAACATTAGTAAAGAAAGCACACATTCCTGTAGTCTAAAAGGAAGACATTACATCAGAATTATTTAGTATGTGAGGAAATGTCTGTCTAAATGATTGTATTACTAAAATCTAATATAATCCAATGGTGTTCATGTATCCACCATGCCAGCTAAGGATAACCAGTGATATCAATCAAGATAAATCACTAGCGCTATCCGCTAGGCTGGTGGCAGGAATAAAAGAAACATTAATAGGTCTTCGATCTAAGCTGTTAAACGCAAACAAAATTTCTTTAAAATTTTGAAAAATACAAACACAACTCAGTTGCTAACAGCAGTATTAAAGTGTGCAACACAGCTTTATTAGACACATCCTAGCCAATCATAAACCAATATTTTTGTTGCCGTGGTATGCTGCCTCAAAAATTATTTCGCTCTGATAACGTAAAGATGTTTTATTGCTGAGATGTGAGCTCAAAGAGGCTTCGAATTACTGGTCTTTACAGAGCAGGTGATATTACAGTATAAATCCTGTGTAACACTTTTTCACTGATGTCCCGTGCTGAAGTGGAAACTATTGCAACATGTGCAAATTGAAGCACATTTTTAATGTAAGTAAAATAAATTGTCAGAAAAAACTTACAACACTTACACAATTCCTGAGTGATCTGTTTCCCCTTATTTCGAACTTTCATCTGATGTTTAGATGTGCATATTTTTGTTTAGGCAATTGATAAGAGTTTCCTCTCACTTCACATAAGTTGTCCTTGAAACCTTTTTAAATTTTCTTTTGCCACAACACAAACAGTTTCATACTGTGGTGCATAAAGGAAATCACTCTCCAACACAATAATGTGATAGAAAAGGAGAAAGAATCTGATTCTGTTGACTAAAACTTCTTACAGCTGTTTCAAGCCTGCAGGGGCAGTGTTTAATGCTTGAATCCATCACTTAATGCAGCAGGTTTATCCTTCGTCCAGCATTCTTTAAAGGATGACAAGAAAGGCATTCTGGGAAATGCAGGAAATCGCTAACTGAAGCAGAATGACCCAAAACAGGCCGTGAAAAAGTAAATTATAAAAAAATTACAAAAATGCCTGAACACGACAGATTTATAATATCTTATAACCAGTCTCAGCACACCTTAGTTTTTTTTATTTGTGAAGCACATGATTAGTTATCGTTCACACAAAGTCACCTAATCACAAAACAAACATGTCTTTTTTCTCTTGTTCCCAGCCAAAGGTCCATTCAGTGACCTATTCCAGCCAGGCTGCACAGAGTGACCCCTACTGCCCCCTCACACCAACACCACGACCTGTCCCTTTGCCCTGCTCCCCACCCAAATGCTGAGGCATCACTGCTCCTGAACACACAGTCCTGTAGCACCCCCTGACCCCGCGCTGTCCCCCATTATAGAGCAGTCAGAAAGCTTTTAGGGGCTCCGGTAACGCTGAAAGATTGATGGCGTAAAATGAGGTGGAGGAGGGGGGAAGAGCAGGTGGTTAAGAAGAGAATGTCCTGCTTAATGGGTTGCCAGGAATGTAATTCAATAATTATGAAAAGTGACTCAGGAGAGCTGGCTAGATGGATGGATGGCTGGATGGCTACTGAGGGAAACAGGGAGGCTGCCAGCTCTCTGCACATGCCTCAGCATCCTCAGCCTCCTGGTCCAGCGCAAAACAGGTGAGGTTTATTTGTGAGCCACATAGCTCTGACTTAAAGGAAACACAAATTCACCCAGTGCAACCCCCATTATCCCAAAGACATGTTGTATTTTATTAATATAAATTAAACTCTTGGGTGGATGCAATCTAAATATTATGTTAGCTGATGATACAGCCTGCAGATTAGAGTAATTTGCCTTTCATGTGTTCAAAATTAGACTTAAATGCATCAAAATATGTGCAGGTAAAGTTTTAAAAAATGCCCTCATTCTGAACACAATTCATTGATTCAATAATCACAAATGATTTAATATATTATTTGATCATATTAACTGATACTCTAATGTATAAAATTGCTTCGGTTAGTAAAGCATGCTTTTGTTAACCTATAATAATTCATCACATTTTTTTTATTATATTTTTAATTAACTTTAATTTGCATTTTACCAAAAACCAAAAAAGAAAGCAATGGAGTCAAGTCGAAACATAAGGACAACATTCAAAGGTATTCAGGTAATCTCCATTAAACCCCCAAACTGCAGCCATGGTACTGCAGTTTGTTTCTTTACCCCAGTGTAATTCAGTTTTAGATTATCCATATGTTTAAAGTGTTTTATTGTTCCTATTTTCAAATATTATATTTCTGTTTGCTTTTACTTTGTTTATAACTACTTGTAAAGCATTTTTTAATTGCAGAATACAAACTAAAACCATTAGCTGATGATATACTAACTGAGTGATTGTCCAAGTGAAGTCTGGAGACATCCAGTGGTCTATAACTATAGCCAAAAGGTTCACAAAATAATTTGCTATAATTCAAGAAATTATTCCAAATCATTAAAAAGTGATTACATGTCAGTGAGGACTATTTGTGCCACTAAAACAAGTAAATCGTATCCATTAACCCCTCTCCTGTCGTGTCTGTGCCATTACAAACACTGATATGATTGTAACACGTCATCATGCCAGTCTGTCCTTACACTTTTTTCAGGGTGCAACAAACTGTCCCTGCTACTCTGTGACTGAACTTATTAGACAGCTAACTAGCTGGTGAGCATGTAGAAATATTCTGGTCATATCACATGATATCATCAAGCGATACTGTGACCAGTCTAGATAAATGGGTGTTAGAATTGTGAGAGTATCCTTATAAAATTATTTTTCAGTCTAAAGA
>VUQG01004272.1:3077-13610 GCA_015106755.1 Etia nguti
GGAGTGGACCTGGAGGCTGCTGTCAGCTGTACTAACGAGCGAATGGTATCGGCGATGGAGTCGCACGTCGTGTTTGGGAGCTGATATGAGACAATAAGGCGCCGAAGCAGTCGCACTGCGACTCTAATGTTTCCCCAAGCCTTCCCTTTTTTTTTTTTTGCCCTCCTGTGGACGCTTCACACTAAAAGCAAACAGAATCCGTCTATCTACGTTTCATCTCGTGTGATGCCGCAAACAATTTTCTGTGAAATTAAGTCCCTCCGAAATCGACATCATGCCATCTGTTAGTAGATGTCTCCAAATTTCTTCCTCCAGCTAAAATGGCGATAAGGCAGAGATACCAATCATAGCTCTGTCAGTGCACAGCTCAATTATGAAACGCCACTTTGCAGGAATTTCAGTGTCATCTGCGGATGCTGCTTCGTCTGAGATGAATCAAACCGCTGAAAGGGACATTTAGGAGTGCATGCTGAAAGTAAAAATTATTTTACTCCCATTCATACTCACAAACCTGAAAGCAATTTAACATATAAGAGCCCTAGAGGTCAGGCTGGTTAATAGAGGGAAGCGCAGAGGTGAACACCTTCTTCCCAAAGCTTAAAAAGAAAAAAAAAAAAAAAGGAGCAGTACATTTACCTCAAAAATTATGTCGTTTTAGCTTCTACTCTTCAGCATAGTTTTTTTTTGGACATTCACCCATAACACCACATGATGAGCATTTAGGAGTACAACTGATAGCTGAATTCAAGTTACCGTAACGTTTCTTGAGAAGTTACAGAGAACTCCCACGATGTCGCTCTCTTTTTCTCCAGGCCCTAACTGTTTTTCACTGTTTCTATAAAAAAGTGGAGTTGAATCATTCACATCCAGCTGCCCATAAACAGTAAGACTGTCCTGACAGCACGGTTAAGGACAATCTATGGGGAAAAAAATCCAAGCTGATGGGCTTTTAAGACCCGGCGTGAAGCAAATGCAGATTGCGAATTTGTCTCCATTTGCATTGCCTGGCATGAATTCACCTCAGTACAGACGCTGTATGTAACCGTGCCCATGTGAATACATCAATGTGTATTTGCTGCGACTGCTCTGCTATAGTAACTCTTAATTCTGTGTAAAGTGAATCTACTTTTCTCATTTCCAGCTTCATATTTTAATTCTTGGATTCTACTAGATCATGATTCAGAGTGCAAAATAATCCTCAACTGTCTCATGCTGGACCTCAGTTCATCCTGTCCGAAACAAGCCGTCTTGTTTGTTTTGGCACAAGAAGCCTGAGGCGCGAGGGGCTGATCCACAGGAAGGAAGCGGAGGTGGAAATAATCAAACACAGGTGAGTTATGAGGGCGAGGCAGACAATCAAAGGAGGGAACAGACAAAAGCAGGAAGTAAAAGACTCAAAAGACTTTAAATGATCTCCTTGAAGTTATTCGCGG
This sequence comes from Etia nguti, assembly GCA_015106755.1. Classification (NCBI taxonomy): domain Eukaryota; kingdom Metazoa; phylum Chordata; class Actinopteri; order Cichliformes; family Cichlidae; genus Etia; species Etia nguti. Next base: position 4,511 of record VUQG01004272.1, read on the forward strand.
TCCCTTTGATCAATTTAAAAACCCAACCCTCATTTTTATCAGTCTGTGTTTTGATTTGTGTACTTCAACACTGCGGCTGTGCTCTACTGAAGCCGTCACTGTCTCTGGAAACATGAAGCTGAAGGAAGGCCTCAGCATTTTTAACCAGAAGACTAAAAGCATGTCTAGCTGCTGCTGTAAAAGCTGCAGAAACAAAATTCTGGAATAAAAACCTGACCGGGACATTTATGTTTATAGATATAAATTTAAGAAATACTTTATGGTTTAGGAGCTTTATATACGACCACACTGAGGTTATTAGCTTCCCCTTAGATTTAGAACTGGTTTTACATTGTTATTGCTCATTTTCAAGGTCCTGCATGGTCTGAAGCCTCATTATCTTCAGTGTCTCCCTTGCCAATAAGCTTGCTTTTGCCTTTTATACTTCAGCCTATATTTTTAAATTGAATTTCATTTCTTTTTTTAATTTGTCTGAAGGTTCGCTAAGCACTAAATTTTTAAAAAATTATAATTTCTGGCCATTATTTTATGGTTCAGGCTTTGAAAAGGTTAACTTTTTTTATTTTTTCCTGCATGCTCGGTGGTAGTTCACACTTTGTGCAGCACACTGTGCTCCACCTGGAATGTAATGCTATGTAAATCAAGTTTTGCTTGCTAATTTGACTAAACACAGCAAAAAGTGACAGAGACCTTAAAGTAAACACTTCTTACTTAAGTTCTAGTTCTAGTTGAACCGTAAACAGTTCAGCAGGCCACCAAAACATTTTTAAATCCTCGTCTGGGAACAGGCGGGTGAACAGAGGGCTGGGCTCACAGATGGACGAACCGGCATGACCTCGCTTTGGCGTTCTGCTGTTAAAAGGTCAGTTCACAAAGATCACACTTCCCCTCTTCTTCAAAGAAAGAGATACACATTCAAGACAGTTTTGGTTTCATTTAGTCAGGATACAGAATTTGTGAATTTGAACGTTTTTCCTTGGAGTCGTTTTCTGTGGTGTCAGGATTAAACTTCCTTCACTTCCACTGTATCAGGGAGGGGACTGAAATCTCAGACAGTCTACTTATAGACAAAAAAGAATAAGCACACTTTTTACTAAGGATAAAATTATTTGGTGATTAAAGTTGAAGAAAATTAATTTTTGCCAATACTGACTTGTGATTAAGCTGTTTATTTTGGCAAAAATGCCCCCCCCCCAAAAAAGATCACCTAAATATCTTTTGAGTTCTTTTTAATGATACTTGGACAAAAACAAGATCAATCTTTTTTTGGGGGAAAAAAAAAAACAGAAAAAAAAATCCGCTTTGACCTTTCAGGGCCTTTTTCAAATATGTTCAAAATTTATCACAACTTCGTCTCTAACAGGAACTGGCATGGCAAGGATAACCGAAGTTGTGTGGGGTCATTTATAACATTAGCCTTTAATTTTCCACTTCTCCTCGTGCATTGCAATATTCTGCAGTGAACCTTGGCTAACAGACCTAAAAGTAGGCAGCTTTACGGCTGCAGAGGCCTTGAGGCAGATACTTCATGGCTCAAGTGAATGAAAGCAGCAAAGCTGATGTTGGAATTGGTCTCGTTAGCGCCATTATGCATAAAAATGATTGAAAATATTTTACAAGATAAATACAAACAAGAGCCTTTAAAATAAGGACTGCTGCTTGAGGGTTAAACGCTAACTGAGGACGCAATCTGTCATTAATTAAAATGCCTAAAAATATCTGATTCCAGTAATAATTTGTTAATAATTTGTTCTTTTCCCATTAAGCAAGTTAGACTGTTGGAATTTTAAACTGTTGGTCAGAAAAGGGAAGGGAAAAAAAGCATTTTTAAAGTGAGCTTTAGATCTGGAAAAAATGTTAACGGGCAATTTTATAACTGACGTGATTTGGATTTAGTTTGAAAGATGAACAAGACGGTGTAACAGAACCATGTCCGCTGCCTGTGGCAAAATGTTCGTTTCAAAATTACTAAATCTAAACAAACATCTTTTTTGCAGATTTCTGATATTTAAAATATTAAAAACAACAACAACATGATGCACATATTTCACAGAACTTTCCATTGTCCTGTTATCAATGGGCCAATTCCTGTAAAATAAACTATGGAAAGTTATAGGAGAGGTGGTTTGATGAATTAATGGTCAACAAATAGAAATTACTCCACCTGGTCACATGAAGGTTAACATTTAACTGAATCTTCTGTTTTTCAGCCTCATATTTTATCGCTGCACAGTGTCACAGCTCTGTCTGCACACGCAACACTGAACACGTTTCAAAAATCACGGTGTTATTTATTTATTTTTGGTCTGGACTGGTCTGCAGTTCAACAGCCAAAACAAATTACCCGGATCGACTCGACAGGCACCGATGCCCCTTAAAGCTCCGACTACACGGACGCCCATGGAGTCCACGCAGGTTCGCAGTCAGCATTAAAATCCTCTACACTGATCTGAGATGATGTGCAGTCAAAACCAGAATTGTGTTGTTATCGGCCTGGTGCTGCGGGAACACTGATCGATGTGACAGTTACCGTGAAGGCAAAGAAACAAGCTCTCAGCACACAGCTGATGTCAACATGTTAACGGACCCTGCTGAGGCACCGCCAAGCACAGGTACATTAAACAGAGTTAAAGTGGAGGAAGAAGCTGAAATCAGTAGGATTAGAGGATTAGTAAGGTAACTTCAAGTTCGACCTTCGGTATAATGAAGGTGATTAATTTTTCACTGTGTTATCTTATGCTGCAGACCTAACCTGCTAGGAGGACACTTTTAACAAACGCTCGAGGCGAATCAGGGGAGAAGGATAACTGCTGCCCAGGCGAAAACCAGTGATGATCCCCTATGTGTCAGGAGTATGAGAACAGCTGAGATACTGTGTCTTTCAACCCCCAATACAAGCTACGCCAAAAACAAGTCCACCCCTGGGATCGGGTCCCTCGGTGCAAACAGCGCAATACACTGTACGCTGTTGAGTGTAAGGAGGACTACTGTGAATTATAACAACCTCTGGCTAAGCATCAGGCCAGGACTCTGCAGTCTATTTACACCCACAGGCTCTTTCAGTCATTGTGTGCACATCCTGGAGAGAAACGCCAGTCTGAGTAGGCAATCAAGGTAGTAACCATTCAACCGCCATTCCCCAACTCTCTGTGAATAGCACTCACAGCCACTGATCAATAGCCGTGACAGTTTCCATATTACTAATCGTTAAACTGACTCACTGCCCATGGTTAGTCGGTGGTGCTAGTTTCGGTCGTTCTGCAGCTGTGCCGTTTTTAAGGTTGCACTCAGCTGAGACTGAGAAGGTCACACAGATGAGTGATGAAACATTTCTCCAACTGAAAACATTCAGATTAACAGAATTAAACAGATTAACTGATCCTAAGAGCAGTTATACACCTTCGAAGTCCACCAGCTGGGCGCGTGCGTAGTTTGTGAAGTCAACTCTCTGCAGACAAGTGTACAGTCACAAAAAACAAAAATGAACACTGCTGCAGTGCAGGTCCCCGCTATGATCGAGGGTCTGAACATGCAGCCAGAAACATCCCTAACGCTGCACATGAAAATGAGAGATCAGTTTTATCTCTCCTCACCTTGAAACTTGTTTTCCACTCTCTGAAAGAGACAATCAGACATTTAACCTAGACTTCACACTTCTCTCTGACACTCTTTATGTGTACAGCAGAGTGTGACACAAAAGGATGCCTTCAAGGAGAGACCGAAAGTCTGCACCGTTATCATCACCAGTATGATATAACGCATCGCGGCAACCAAAAGTCAGAAAGTCCCTACTCTCACTGCACAAGCACAGTGATCTGTGGTAGGTCCTGGGCTCTGGTATTGTGGGTGTGATTAGCACCTTCTATTTTGGTCGAGTAAGTGCACCAGGGCAAAGTGTAAAAGACCCGTGGGCTCTGAAAGAGCAGTGAGTCAAAAAGCCCACCTGTTCCTCTAACCTACCCATCAGACACATGTAGAGGTGTGTGTGGTTATGTAGGTAAACACAGCGGACTGAGGATCACGATTCTGCCCTCTCCAGCTTTATATTTTTACTCTTGGGTCTCTACCAGAGTAGCTTAGCATGGTTCACAGTACAAAATAATCCTAATTTGATTTATAATAAGCACCAGTGCAGCTATGTCACCGTCTGAAACAAGCTGCTTTACCTACACTTTAAGTCAACAGTCTTCTCATTGGCTTCCAGAATATCTGGCCCACGGCGTCTGTCCTGCTCCACCACATCACTGCAGAGATATAAGCTTTAGCTTAAAAAGACGCTTAACTGAAAGATCAGACTAATCTTTATGCAGATTGATCTTTATCTTAAATTCATGCCATAAACACAATCTTTGAGTCTAAGCCCCGTAAATCCATTTTTGGAGAATCAAAAGTGATTATACGTGATTTTGCCAATAAATAAATCAATCACATATTTTGGCATGGTTAATGATGATTTAAACACATCGAGTAGTTGAAAAGTGCCGGATTCATATTTGAGGGATTGTTCTTAGATTAATTTCAAAGCAACGCCATGACAAAGACTTCTGTTTGACTGTCAGGGCTGAATTTAATTTGAATGTATGTGCATGCGCGCGTGCATGTATGTATGTATGTATGTATGTATATATATATATATATGTATGTATATATATATATATATAAAAAACTGCTATTGATGTTAAATGAATATTATCATCATCCTATTTATTCAGTTCTCTTATTAGCTATACCAGATTCCATTATTACCTTTACAGTGTCTATTCTCTTTTGATGATTTCTATTCAACCTTTATTTCTTTGGGTTTATCCACAGAAATAAATGAATAAAACCCGATGAACCATGCTAAAAATAATAAATAAATTTTTTCATAACTCCAGTGTGCATGCCGAAAAGCGATACGTTAGCTCAGCCGATGAGAACTGGGAATGCACATCCAGAGTGAACCGATTTACTCTGTATGACCAACAGAAATGGCTTTTATTACAGAGTCTATTTGTGCCTTTAAGCACAACACGTCCGCACACTGCACGCCTGACCTGCTGATAATGTCCTCTCGGGTCGAAGGCTGCTGAATATCAATGAGTACGACTAATGGAGCAGCAGCTGGAAACACAAACATGTGGAAGCCAACGCTCAATAAGAGCGTTCTCCCCTCGAAAGTTGCTAAATTTGCTGCACTGACACAAGAAATCAAGTTAAGAAATGCAGCTCAAGATGTCAGGGAAGTGATCTGTCGCTGATGACACACAAATAGGTCATGCTATTGCAGATGGGGCCCTTGCAGGACTTGCATGTATCAGAGGATTGAAAATTAACCAGCGAGTCAGCAGCAGTGAATTAGACCCCCTGCAGCACATCAGCCTTGTGTTTGTCCTCTCTAATGCAACAAACTGCTATACAAGTGTGATAACAGCTTCACAGCTTCTTGTAAAAATGCTCAAAACAGAAAGTAACACTTTGCTGAAAGCCAAAGAAACAAGATTTGAAGTGTAAGATGATTTTCCCATCTGCTGCTGTGGTGTGGACCTTCAATCACATCTTTCCCCCTGCCCCCTCACTCTCTGCTCTTTGAGTTTTTGAGGGTTAACGATGTTTCTCCAGCCTCCACGGTCAGCACAGCTCATGGGATTAAACTTGGCTTTAAGACCGCTCTCTAATGCCGGAGCCCGACAAGTTGAAGACCTCCGCTCGCAGCTTCATATTCAATCTATTTCAAGGATTTTGCCCATTTCGATCACTCCTGCTGCTGTGCACTTGCTTTTTTTGTTAAGATGACACAAATGCCTTTTTTTTTTTTTCCCCCTTTCTTTTTTTAAAATACAAACCCAACAGGTGTCAGATCCACCTGCAGACAGACAACCTACAACCGCATTTAATGGTCTGCTAGGTCAAAGTAGGTTTTTAAATCACTTTTGTTAAATAGGTCCTAAACACCCCCCCCACAAAGAAATTTCTGTCAAATGAGCCAGCTCTGAGTTCTCTTTACTGTATGCAGACTCACTGTGCCTAGTCACCCCACAAAGGTCCAATCTGTGCCAACAAAAAACCCCACCATCAAAAAGGTCCAATTGTACAGATGTCTATGAGAAACTGACCCATCAGCTTTCATGATCCATGAGCTCAGTAATCACTTTCCTTACAAGCGTTTGTGGGCTTGATCGCTAGTTTCTAGTCTTAGTGAATACAAGATGATGTTTGCTTTGAAAATTTGCCCCCACTAGCGTCACCATTATACATCCAAAAATATGTTTAGTTTTGCATGTCCCCTCCAAAAATCACCACAACACTGTGGTGGACACAATGTGGTGGTGCTGAATTTTCCCAGAAGCTTTAGTGGCCTAAAGCAAAGTGTCTCGGATAAGAGGCCAGACTGCACACACCAGACGGGAAAAAACAAACAAAAAAAACAAAACAACCCTATGAACAAATAATGAAGGGACCAGATCCTGGAACAGGATACCGAGCTCCACGGGTGGGTGCCTGGTGACGGGGTTTTAGCTCATATTTCTGGGGTCCTGGGTGTTTGAGATGATTTCTGTTTTGATATTAGTGGCATTTGTTCTCTCGTTATTTCCTGCTCTACTTTGAAGGTTAGTTTTCTCTTATGTCTAAATGAACTTTTCCCTCCTTTGTGACTGTCTGCTACGCCCTCATTTTTTCTCCAACTGTGGTTGATCGTCTGTACCTGCGATTTGCTCCCACTTGTCTTTTGTTGACAGTTAGCTTCCCTCATTGTGTTTGCTGGTTGCTTTGTGTATTGGAAAAGGGAGGTCTGCATATCTCTGCTCAGAGTGCTACCCCTGTGAAAATCGATATGCACATTAAGTTATATCTGAGCTGCTAAAGAAAATGTTTAAACACCACAAGGTCAGTACAGGGAAAGTGGTGAAGCAGCCAACAATGGTCACACCGACAGCGTGGATTAAATACTCACACATGCAGCCCTCGAGCTGAAAGCGGAGGTAGAAACACGCACCCAAATCGAGTGCAACACGCTCAGCATCGTCACTTTGCTCTGCATCTCCTCTGACACCACTTCGCTCACTCTGAATCTCTAAAATATGCAACAGACACTGAGCCAACTAACACATTCAAAAAGTGAGTGGCACCAGACGGCCAAGCGCCTCATAAATGTCTAAATCCACACGCAGAGAAACCCGAAGAAACGTTCAGATCTTTTAAATCATTCAAACCCACAAGTGACTTGTTGACTTTCAGTCAGAGGGTGTAATCCTTTTTATTTAAATCAGAGTATGGAAAGTCCCGAACAAAAGGCTTGGTTACGCACTTTGTTCTCCAGCAGGAGAGGTGCTGGATAGTCTCAGTCAGCTGGGTCCACAAAGGAAGGGAACATAAAAGCCCCGTCTCACAGTTCCCATTCATTTAGATCTGCTATGATAGCAACAAGAAAGCCAATAATCCCATTTTGATGACCACACCCAGCTACAAGTATGAAACAAGACACAGCAAGTACAGTCCCATCTAATGCTGACCTTTGATTGTCCTCAACATGTGGGTGTAAAGAGAATTTATTGCGAGGCCACTGCTTTTATAAATTGCTTTATCACAGGAAATTAATATCTGCGCTTTCATTCTTGTTGCTCTGTAAAATTTTTAAAAATTTAAAAAGGGACTGGCATGTGGACTACGGGATATAAAAGAAAAAAGGTGCAGTCAGGTCACTGTTAGTAAAGCACAGAATTAAACAGCTGAAAACATTCAATAGCCTCAAACGATCCGCAACGATCCGACTACCTACAACGGTTTGATTAAACTGGTGCCAGCAACTGTTCCGCTCGCAGCGCTGACAAATGGCGTTACAAAGCTGCCATGCCTCATTTTCATGTTTTCAGCTATGGTAAAAGTTTTGATATCGCATCAAAATCAAACCTCATATGAAGTCCACATAGTTTATAGCCATAACAGTGGGTAAAATAGTTCCCAGTTGCAACAGGCAAGGACTATGAAATCAGCCATCGCTTTCCAGAGGGCCATTTTGTGTTCATGTGCTCCTCATTTACCATTGCTACAAGTCAAGATTTGGCACCTTACACAACATATTTCCAGTTTGCAGTAATTAAGGTGGCAGATCTACTGTGAAACCAATCGGTAATCATTAAAATAATGGACCCTTGATTCCAGAAAGGGACAAAAGCAGCTTCTAACAATTTATACTTGCATACTGCCAATGTTCGCAGCAGAAATGACTGAAAAAAAAGAAAGAAAGAAATACATAAATGTTCCCACCAACTACTGATAGACTGTCCCTCCATAGAGACACCAAAAATGTTAAGATTGATGTTTTTTTTAAATACACTTTGCTTCCATGGTCCTGAAATGAAACTAGTTCACAGTCTTTATAGTTAGTTTCTCTCCTCTGCTCTTGGTTTCACCATGTTTCTCTTGTGAAGACAGTGTATTACTTTTGTTTTGTTTTTTTAAACGTGTACTAGTTTCATTTCAGGGTTGTGTAAGAGTCTCTAATGTGTTTTGTCCCCGTTTACAGTTTCTCTCCTTTGCTCTCGGTTTTATCACAATCTTTGTGATCAAATGCTTCCCATGAGCAGGAAGTGAAGTTAACATGTTACACGTGTACTGTTTATACTATTTGTGTACTAGTTTAATTTCACCGCAATACATGAGTCTCTCCTGTGCTCTCGATTTCACTGAATGTCTGTTTCACTCTGTGCTTCTAGTAAGTAGAGGCAAGCAGGAAGTAGAGACAACAGACAAAGATAAGGTTATTTTAAATGAAGACAGCTCATCGCATTACTATAGGAGAGAGTGGCTCTCAAAATGTATGGTGGGCCCCACCCGCAAAGTGTTGAGCCACTGCAGGTCAGTTGAGGCCAACCGGGTGAAAAATATAACAATATAAATAAAACAAGAGTTTGGTGACTTTGGCAATTGCAATAACCTGTATTTAATGTGAATTTCAACTTAGACCATTTTAATTTAAAAATCATTGGGTTTGAATTTTTTAGGCCTCTAAAAAAAAGGAAAACTACTGCTCTAAGAGCAATAAAGTATACCATATATGGATTAATCCACATAAATCAATGGGGGGGTGACTCTTGTTCAGCTTTGAATTTGAAAGGAG